>JAOPHQ010002634.1:0-93881 GCA_030340625.1 Merluccius polli | reverse complement strand
CTCCACAGTGATGTTGTGTCATTATGACTATTAAGTATAATAACATTATATATTTATCACTGTTACAACACTCATCAATTCTCTTGATCCTTAGGTTCAGCCAAGAGCCGACCAGCTGGACTATACAGCTCTGTTGATCTAGATACATGTAGCTCACTGGACTATACAGCTCTGTTGATCTAGATACATGTAGCTCACTGGACTATACAGCTCTGTTGATCTAGATACATGGAGCTCACTGGACTATACAGCTCTGTTGATCTAGATACATGGAGCTCACTGGACTATACAGCTCTGTTGATCTAGATACATGTAGCTCACTGGACTATACAGCTCTGTTGATCTAGATACATGTAGCTCACTGGACTATACAGCTCTGTTGGTCTAGATACATGGAGCTCACTGGACTATACAGCTCTGTTGATCTAGATACATGTAGCTCAGTCATGACTTCTCCTCCTCACGTTCTGCTACTTACCAGGTTCTCACAGCAGCTCTGGGATCAGTGAGGAACAGAGTCCAGCTCCTGAGGTCCATCCTCTGACCACATGGTCAGTATTTTGTGACATCACAACATTTAGAGGATGGGTGGGAGGGTGATAATATCTTTACAGTACATGACATGTACATGTATATCATCACATTGTATTTACAGTAGTGCTGTCAAAATGAACGTGTTACTCTTTGCGTTAATTTTGAAAGATTTAACGTGTGAAAATGTTTTAACGCAATTAATGCAGCTTTGTTTACTTCCTGTGGCGGGTGACCTATATGTGAGTCAACCGGCAGAAAGTATATTTCCTTGTTCTTTTGTTCATATTTACATGTTCTGTTGTGGACCTTTCTGAAATTCACCTGCACTTTAAGATATAGGCCTGGGTTTGTTATTTTTTCTGTTACTGCATATAATATAGATACTCCATTTGCACTGTCTTACCTTCATTTGCACTGTTTACTGTCTGCACCGTTTATTGCAGCTACTGTTAATTTTATTTTATATTTGAATTTAAGTTAAAGTTTATTGTAGCTACTGTTGATTTTATATCTTTCAATCTTAGTCTAATGTATGTTTATTGTATGTATATCTATCTATCTAAGAAATATGCCTTTTTCAAACTCACAGTCAGAAATCTGTAGTTCACAGGAGAGAATCTGTGTTCAACGTTTAAAAGATGCTATTAAACAATTGTATTTAAATTGAAATACTTCCTTTGTGTTGATTCTACATGAATTCCATCATTTTACAGTTAAGTATCCATTATTACAAGCGTCAGCGTCAGGGTTAGGTGTTGTCTCTTCGCCCTCTTGTATGCGTCCTTGGGTCATTGAAAGGCGCAATAGAAATTCTATGTATTATTATTATTATTATTAGGTGTTTGGCGACACCTGTGGCGATAAGCGGCCATTGCAGGTGTGTCGCTAGCGACACCCACTTCTTAACATTCATGATACTGCAAATGCAAGCGCTGTCATCAGCGGGCCATAGGCTCAGTCACCACAGTGTTGCCTCATTCGGTGACAGATCGTGACTTAACAGACATATTTACATTATTACTTCAACTTCAAACAGGTAGGACCTCATTCATCTGATATTTGTGGTGGCTATCTGACAGTACATGTTGGAGGTTGTCGACGATAACAACGTCAGAACCGTCGCATGGGCCGTGCGAAGTGTGCTGTTAGGACTGTTCTGGACCCAACAACATGCTTCTAACATGAAACAATATGCATAGGAAGGTCACATGAACACATCTAACACATTATTCAGGTTTTTCCATGTTCGGTAGCGGTTACGTAGCGCGCGCTCCATCTGCTGCTCACTGTGAGGAAGAAGGAGAAGGCGGGAAACGATGTTGGCTGCTGGAGAGCCGACCGATTTCACAAACACGAGTCTGGTGCTAAGAAAAGGAAAACATGAAAAAGAAGGAAGAATTTAATCAGTTATGGCGAGGATCGCTGGATAAATGAGTCAACGCTTCCAGAGATGTGGTGGCTGAGCAGGTGTCCAAAGCTAGCGGGTGTGGTGATGCTAACATGGCGGCGACCACTAGCGCCGCCACACTGGCACTGTGGCTAGTAAGCCCACCAGGCCGCGACGACGGCAGGACGGGAACGTGGACACTGAGGATGAGGATGAAGTCCGAGGTGAGGGACGAGGATGAAAAGCGGCTGACCGCTATTGATAATCGGGTTTGTGCCATTTTGAATTGGATCCGATTCAGTATAAGTTGGACACACGGTCCATTCCCTTCTTGTTCTCCTCCAACTTCTGAGGGACTGGGCTGAAGACGAGATCCTCCTGCCAAGGCCTCCTGATGAAGAGCATCGCTCCGGGAGAGAGAAGGTCAGCAGCTTGGAGACCTTCACGACCCCAGCCATTGGCCTGTGTGTCTAGATGCCGAGACATGGGTTTACTCGTGGAAGAAGGGCCTGTCAAAGTGTCCAACTTTGATTTCCCCGTGAGTCAAGAAAAAATAAAGATTTCCGATGACTTCTATGTCAGAAAGTTGGAGAAAAGGCTCGTAGAGATTGGCTTGTCCATCCCAAGAAAACAGACTCTTTATTTAGCTCTCGTTGTAAACTGTTTAACGACTGTACAAGTCGGCCCAAACTTGCTAATCAGGGCAATAATGATGGGAGACATGTGGCTGCTCTGCTGAAACAACAAGAAACGTCCTGTGATCATATCACAGACTAAAGGAAGATTCAATACCATGACATCTCTAGACGAGTCTCCTCACAGAGACCGCTATGACTGGAAACACATTGAACTATTTGACTGGAAGGTCAATCGAGGACGACCTCCTACGCCGGATGGATTTCAAGGATCTAATTCAGGACTTTGCATCCAAGAAAAGTAGGAGAAGGTTTCTACAGGTGAGTAACATTAAATAATTTATATCAATGCTTGTTTTGTTGGTGCTAGTGGGTGAAAGGGAAATGTAGTTAATGTATTGTTTTGTGCATTGTGATGTGTGGTCACATTTCTGGTGTGTACTTTGTACACTAGGCTACTACTTCCTTTCATTTGTTATCCTATTCTGCCATCTACTGGGTAAGATTGGTTATGCGTTCGGATAACCTGATGTGAATATTTGGTCTTGTCAATAGTTTTTATTTTTCCGGTAGAAAATCGTGGGCATAGGGCCCCGGGGAAGGTGTGTTAGCCCTGGGCCCCGGGGAGGTTTAATGCGGCCCTGCTGTTGACCATCTGAGTTGGTGGCATCGGCCAGGCGAAGCTTTTCAAAGATGAAACTGGTTAAAAGCTATGTGCCACCTCCATGTCGCAGGACAGACTATGTGGGCTCGCCCTTCTGCCAATTGAAAAGGATGTTGCAGCCCAGCTGAACTACAAGGATGGTATTGCTGAGGTTGCGGCCAAGAAGGCAAGGAAAGTGACTTTCACTTAATCCATGTTTGTGTTTGCTGAGTCCATCTCATTTGTTTGAGTTACAGTACAGTGCACACCAGTAGTAGTAGTAGTAGTAATAGTAGTAGTAGTAGTGGTAGTAGTAGTAGTAGTAGTAGTGGTAGTAGTAGTAATAGTAGTAATAGTAGTAGTAGTAGTATCAGAGTCAGCAGACAGCCACAGGTTTTTCATCAGTCAGTTCAGTTGTGAGTGAATGTGATCCGTTGGGCTGCAGAGATTAAATCAATTCAAGATAGCAATCAACATATTTCTACCAACATATGTATGTAATAGTTGAGTCGGGTGGAGCGATGACCAGACATTCACCCGTCCGTCTCGTTCTGGGAGTACAGGTTTTATAGTTATTAATAACCAGTCAAAATAACCACAGTCAAACCCACCGTGATTCGTTCACGGGGATAAAGTCATTCGTTGGCAGGAGGAATGGGCTGTGTTCAAGACAGCTAATACACAGCTGATTCAGTTCAGTTCGTTCACCCAAAAGATCGGTTCTTTTTATTCGTGTCGTTCTTCTAACTCCATGGAGATGAAGGCGCTAATAGGACTACTGCTGTTGGTTGGTTGTCACAGTGTGTCCTCAGGTAAGACTGCTCAACAAGTGCTTTACTATTCAAAACTAGCTTTCCAAAAGGAGACTGTGTTTTAGTTGGTACATTTAATACTTCATGTTAAAGCATTACTGGTGACCCACTAATCCACGACACGATTAATCATTTACTTTGAATATTTAAACTAATATAACAGCATTTATTTTATATCTGAACCGTCAAAACGAAACTAGCCTGCTGGCCGTTTGATGACGTCGTTAATAAATGTTCAATCTATAATCGATACCAAACATTAAACTTCAGTTTGGAGTCAATCCAATGTCTATTTTTAGTTCACTTTTAATATACTCAGAGATATCTTATTATTAACCTTTTCTACATTCTTGTTCAATCATCACACACACACACACACACACACACACACACACACACACAGTGATGTACAGTATTAACCTGTCTGTCTGTCTGTCTGTCTGTCTGTCTGTCTGTCTGCAGTGATTCACTCTCTGAAGTATTTCTTCACGGGGTCGTCTGGAGTATCAAACATCCCAGAGTTTGTGGCTGTTGGGATGGTGGATGAACTTCAGTTTCAATACTATGACAGCAACAGCCAGAAACTAGAAGTTAAACAGTCCTGGATGGACCGGCTCACCAGAGATGATCCAGACTACCTGGAGAGGGAGACTAAAACCTTTCTGGGTAACCAGCAGAGCTTCAAAGCCAGCATTGAGACTCTGAAGAAGAGCTTTAAACAGACAGGAGGTCAGTTTATATCTAATGTCTTACCTCTCACATGTAGATATCCATCATTTCAATGTCACAATAAAGTTTCACCATATTCCTAAAGCCACACACACACACACACACACACACACAGTGGTTACGTAGCGCGCGCTCCATCTGCTGCTCACTGTGAGGAAGAAGGAGAAGGCGGGAAACAATGTCGGCTGCTGGAGAGCCGACCGATTTCACAAACACGAGTCTGGTGCTGAGAAAAGGAAAACATGAAAAGAATGAAGAATTTAATCCGTTATGGCGAGGATCGCTGGATAAATGAGTCAACGCTTCCAGAGATGTGGTGGCTGAGCAGGTGTCCAAAGCTAGCGGGTGTGATGATGCTAACATGGCGACGGCTAACGTTAGCACCACCGAGTACAACTACAATAGCTATGTGCGTGTGACCTGGCTAACTCTCTCTCTCTCTCTCTCTCTCTCTCTCTCTCTCTCTCTCTCTCTCTCTCTCTCTCTCTCTCTCTCTCTCAGGTGTACACATATATCAGAGGATGTCTGGTTGTGAGTGGGATGATGAGAATCATACTACTGATGGTTATAGCCAGTATGGTTATGATGGGGAGGACTTCCTAGCGTTGGACCTGAAGACCTGGACATGGATCTCTCTAAAACAACAGGCTTTCCCCACCAGACTGAAATGGGACCATGATAGAGCTTATAGAGAACAGACGAAGAACTACTTCACCAAGGAGTGTGTTGATTGGCTGAAGAAGCACCTGGCCTATGGGAAGAGCACTCTGCAGAGAACAGGTAGAGTCACATGACCTGGTGGGCGTCGACAGACACACGTCTGTAGTCCTGATGTTTTAACTGTAATGGTGTGTTTCTATACACGTGTGTTGGCTGGGATTTGCGTCTCCATGACAACGGGGCTTAAACTGATGACGCGCTCGTCTTGAGTCGATGGCGTTTAAAAGCAGCGCCCTCTATAGCGCTGTTTACTTACCATGCTTTCTCTCTTCCACTCTTTCCTCCCACTCTCCCTGTTTACCCCTCTCTCCCTTTTCTTTATTTATCTCTCCTCTCTCTCCCCTCTCATAACATTGACCCCCCCTGTTGCTCTCTATCATAATGTTATGACAATACTATGCTGTCATCAATACTATGCTCTCTAAACTTAACATGCTACCAATGAACACAAGTGTTTTACATTCAGAAATACATTGTGTGTGTGTGTGTGTCCAGAGCGTCCTGAGGTGTCTCTCCTCCAGAGGAGACCCTCCTCCCCAGTGGTGTGCCATGCTACAGGCTTCTACCCTGACAGGGTGGTGGTGTTCTGGAGGAGAGACGGCGAGGAGCTTTATGAGCATGTGGACCATGGGGAGGTCCTCCCCAACCCCGACGGGACCTTCCAGGTCAGCGTGGACCTGGACCTGGCGTCGGTCCCACGGGAGGACTGGCGGAGGTACGAGTGTGTGGTCCAGGTGAAGGGCATCAAGGACATCCTCACCCAACTGGACCCGGCCCGCGTCAGGACCAACTGGGGAAAGACCGGCCCTGGAGGGGATGGAGGTAGGAACACATGTCTCACCACCTCCACCTGACCTCATCACAACCACTGGTCTACCTGGACACATAATATAGGCTTCTGTTAGCCTAATATAGGCCTACTATAATATAGGCTTCTGTTAGCCTAATATAGGCCTACTATAATATAGGCTTCTGTTAGTCTAATATAGGCCTACTGAAGACCTGGTCTTCAAGATGGCTGCTGAGGAGTTGAGTGGTTTGTCAGGCTCCACTCATCCTCTCGTTTTTTCTGCTATTATTCGGCATGATAGCCCTTGCTTTTATTGAAACATTGACTGGCTCTAGAACAAAACAAAGACAATCATCAAACAACAATCTTAATGATGAGGGAAATGTTTGCGCACTGCTGCTTTGCTGTTGGCTCCTGCTGTTGCCACTTGGTCAATATATAAACGTGAATAAACAAAACCAATCCAAGCAAATAGGCCTATCCCAAGACATCAACGACCAGGCGGTAAATATAAACGAAATACCGAGGCTATACTTCTTTGGACACGGATACCTTGCCATCTACTCGATCACCAAACAATCAGATCACCAGCATCGCGGCACACCGAGCAAACAAAACAATCGGAGAAGAGGCAATCGGCATGATTTCAACGTATTCCTGATCCTGATCCTATTGTCCGGGGATGTGCAGTTAAACCCTGGCCCAACTACTCACCTTCCCCCAGCAAATGCAACGGCAAACAGACTACATGAGTGGCAACTGAGGCCCGGAGGGACGGACATCTTCGCCGAGGCATGAGGTACTCCATACGGGGACAACGGTATGATTCAATCAGCAAGAAAACAACGTGAATTCGGATTCTTTCAGACTGTAAATCACGCAAGAGTAATATGGGAGCCTACGTTTAAACCAAAGGGCATATTGGGCGGACACTTGAACATTCGGAGTATATTGCCAAAACAACACCAGATTGAACATCTTCTAACGGACTCTAACTTAGACTTTTTAGCACTGAGTGAAACTTGGCTGCATAGTAACATCCCGACCAGCATGATTGACGTCCCTGGATGACAAGATAGAACATCAGACAAGGGCTGGGGGGGAGTATTATTCTATGTTAGAGACACTCTGAAATGTAACGAAATCGAACTGAATACACCATTAGAATGTCTGGCGTTGAATATTGTTTTATCGCCGAAGATTAATTTTAATATTGTAGCACTGTATAACCCACCATCGCACGATGTTTCATTTTATGATGACCTAGATAAACTTCTTAAACATATAAATACTCGCACAGAATCGATTTTACTTGGTGATTTTAATATTAATTGGCTAGAGAAAAATCGCAGAATGAAATTAAAGACACTGCTGTCAAAACACAGTCTTCAGCAGATGGTGAAAGGCCCAACGAGGATTACAAGAACAACTAAAACTTTGATAGATCTAATTATTACAAACAGACCCCAGCGAATCATGAGAACATATAACCTACTCACAGGGCTTTCAGATCATAATATGACCATGGTTGTCCGTAAACTCACTAAACAACGGTTATCAACATTTGCAAATGAAAGTAAACCCTGTAACCAGGGTATTCCCAAAAACAAGCAGGCACAAATTGAAAATGACCTTAACAATTTAGATTGGGATAATGTTCTACAATCAAACGAGTTAGAAAATTGTTGTAACTCCCTAACACAAAATCTCACGAACCTAATTGGGAAATACATGAAAACGTTTAAGGGCACGCAGCGAAAAGCATCCTTACCATGGCTGAGTAATGACACTCGCCAGCTAATGAAAAAATGAGACTACGCACTGAAAAAATCGCTACTCACTAAAACTAATACGGATCTTCTTATTTTTAAAGGATTAAGAAATGCAGTAGTCAGAGAATTGCGTAAAGCAAAAACAGCTATTATATGCAACTGATTGAGGAATCTGAAGGAAACAGCGCATCCCTCTGGAAGCACCTCAACAGTCTTACTAAAACTAAGCCAAGCCAACAAAAAACAATAACACAACTGAAAGTGAATGGAGTTATTAGCACTAACAATCTAGCTATTGCAAATGATTTTAACAACTTCTTTATTCAGTCAGTGGAGGAGCTTGCTGAGACCTTTGAACCGGCAACTCTGCAGAGCTCAAAGTCTACGCCATCAAAGTTGTTCCAAATTGAGGAGGTCAGTGAGGAAAAAGTACATAAAATTATTAACATGTTAAATAAGTCTAAAGCAAAGGACGTGTTTGGGTTGGACACTGCCTTTATTAGAACTCACTGCTTGGCCCTGGTTAAACCTATAACTCATCTGGTAAACCTCTCCATCAGAGTGGGCAAATTCCCACACAGCTGGAAGCAAGCCATTATCATTCCAATTTTTAAGGCTGGTGCAAAGGACCAAGCAGGCAACTATAGGCCAATCTCAATATTACCCGCCCTCTCAAAAATTTTAGAAAAAATCATAACAGAACAACTAGTTAGGCATCTTGAAAACAACAGCCTCATTAACCCCAAACAATTTGGTTTCAGACAAGGGTATTCAACAGAAATGGCCAACTGCTACCTAACTGAGAACATTAAGAGTAAGTTGGACAAGGGTAATGTTGTGGGAGCTGTGTTTATAGACCTCAAAAAGGCCTTCGACACAGTGAACCACAGCATACTCTTGAACAAGCTCACCAACTTCAACTTCTTTGAACATGCCATCGGTTGGTTTGCCTCATACCTGGCCAATCGAGAGCAACGTGTTAAAATAAACACAGAACTCTTAATGCCACTTCAGTCGACGATGGGTGTTCCACAGGGATCCATCCTGGGGCCTCTGCTGTTTAGTCTGTATATCAACGACCTACCAACATGCTGTCAGTCAGCAAACTGCCAAATGTATGCTGACGATAGTCTTATATGCACCAACTAGAACACCAGGTGCAGCAGCAGAGGTCCTGACCAAGGAAATGGAGGGAGTATCCCAATGGCTCAAAGACAACCACCTGACGCTTAACATCAAAAAGACTGTCTCAATGTGCTTCTCTATAAGAGGTAAAGCCAAATGCACCATTAAAATAGGCCAAGAGGCTATAGAGGAAGTGGATGAATTCAAATTTTTAGGTATTATTTTAGACTCACAACTTAATTTCAAAAAACACGTTAAGAAAATCTGCAAGACTGTCCGGACAAACCTGAACTGCTTCAGAATGATAAGACATCACATCCCGGTCAAGGCAGCTTTATTGTTCTTTCATGCAATGATACTCTCTCACTTATCATACTGTATTACCGTATGGGGCCAAGCCTCCCAGACAACCGTCAAACCAGTCACATCATTATACAAACAGGCACTGAAAATAATGGACCAGAAACCAATAACATCACATCACTGTTTAATTTTACAAAGATATAAGTTATTAAGTTCTGACAATTTCATTAAGTTTTCTTTTCTTAAAATAATGTTTAAATGCGCAAATAATCTGGCGCCCTCTGTACTCTGTCCATTTGTCATGAAAACAAAGGCAAAGAGCGCGGCCACAAGGGGAGCAGTGGGTGGTAACTGCACAGTAGAGGGGCGCAGAACTTCTTTCGGCCAGTCTTGTTTTTCAGTAATAGGAACCCGCTTTTGTAACGACTTACCGATAGAACTAAATAAACACAAACAGAACTGAAAACATTTAGCAGTAAGGTAAAACACTGGCTGAAAGTAAATCAGGGATGTGACCACTAAGACACGCACGCTCGTGCGCACGCACGCACACACGCACGCACATACTCTATTGTCTTTGTTTTACTGTACTATCTGTTCGCATAGGTGAGAGTTTGCAGGGGGTTGGGTATCTGGGGGTTGTGTCGTACATGATGTGATGTTTTGTGTTTGTGTTGTTGTATGTTGTGTGTGTGTGTGTGACTGGCTGTTCGCATAGGTGAGAGTTTGCGGGCGGCTAGGTATCTGGGGATTGTATCGTATGTGATTTGCTGTCTGTGTTATTGAATTTGTGTATGTTGTGGCTGGCTGTCCATATAAGTGAGAGTTTGCGGGCGGCGGGGTGTCTGGGGGTTGTGTTACATGACTTGCTGTTTGTGATGTTCCTATGTATGTTGTGGTGGTTCTGATGTGTATGGTTAGGGTATGAACACTAAGATTACCCTTGATGTTTTGTTGGTCTCTATGTGTATAGAGAGGTGTATGCACACGTATACTACACTTTTTAGAATATTTTTAGACTACAACATGTTTTTAGAAAGGTCTGACCAGGGACTGGGGTTGCAAATTAGCCAACTGGCTAGAAACCTTTTATGTAAACACATCTACAGACATTGTTATGGCATTGACTGTGATAGCTATGTATGTAATAATGTGCGCTGCATTGTCCCTGACAAATAAACTAATAAATAAATAAAAAAAATATAATATAGGCTTGTTAGCCTTATATAGGCCTACTATAATATAGGCTTCTGTTAGCCTAATATAGGCCTACTATAATATAGGCTTCCGTTAGCCTAATATAGGCCTACTATAGTATAGGCTTCTGTTAGCCTAATATAGGCCTACTATAATATAGGCTTCTGTTAGTCTAATATAGGCTTACTATAATATAGGCTTCTGTTAGTCTAATATAGGCCTACTATAATATAGGCTTCTGTTAGCCTAATATAGGCCTACTATAATATAGGCTTCTGTTAGTCTAATATAGGCCTACTATAATATAGGCTTCTGTTAGCCTAATATAGGCCTATTATAATATAGGCTTCTGTTAGTCTAATATAGGCCTACTATAATATAGGCTTCTGTTAGTCTAATATAGGCCTACTATAATATAGGCTTCTGTTAGCCTAATACAGGCCTACTATAATATAGGCTTCTGTTAGTCTAATATAGGCCTACTCTAATACTAATGAGAGCTCTGTGGATGTGAATAGGGATGGTATTCACATCCCATCATGACGAAACCCCATCGATAGAGACGATGTTGAAGTGTTTGATTAAAAATGTAAAATACATGTGAATGATGCGTATCAGCGTACAGAACAAATGCGGCGCCATTCAGTCACTAGCGAGTACCGAGAGAATAGTGGTCACCAGCCGAGAGGGTGTGTGCCTCATCCCTGCCGGTGGGGATTACTGTTTTTTTGTGTACACCAATGTCCTTAAAGCAAAGTCTGGAATAAGCGCTGTGCAATAAGCCTTGCAAAGAGGGGAGCGAAGGCAGACTCAGCGGTTTTCAGTCAACCGCTAGACGTAGACAGCAGATTGACCCATTCCTTCCCTGCTTAAAATCACTTTATTACGGCACATAATAGAGAGGAAACTTGTTGAGGAGACTTTTGGTTTTGGCACAGTGTTCGCCAATCAAAGTTTTTAGTTGTATATCTCCCTTTAGATCCAACATGAAATATGTCTCCTCGTGAAGCATTAGTTATTAGTTATTACTTAATAATAATAATTTTCTCTATCAGCTCTCACATCTTGCCTTCAGCAGCCTCTATAGCTGCTATAGTTTGATTTGGTTATAATAATGCACATGGTTATTTTTTTGACTGAGAGACACAGAACGATGATTCGAGTATTTAAATGTTACAGCCCTACGCTATTGTTGGCCTCTTTCTCGGGAAGCACTTCCACCTCCACTAATCTTTTTCTGTGGGGAACCCGGGTCATGTATGTAGCATCACGTGTCCACACACATGTGGTTCAATGGTGGAGGGATGGAGGGGTGATGGACTCTGTCCAACATATATTATTACACACCTGATTTTCTTTTCTTGATTTACCTGAAGGGGTCAAGAGTGACATCACCACCCCCATCATCATTGTGTGTGTTGTTCTCCTCCTCCTCGCTGCTGCTGGAGTCTTTCTGTACAAGAAGAGGAACGGTGAGTGAATCAAAGTCTTCAGGAGGACTAACACCTGACCTCCACCTGCTGTCCCTTCCTAGAATCTGATTGGTTGTCATCGTACACTAGAATATTTATCACTGTTACAACACTCGTCATTTATTTTCATCCTTAGGTTCAGCCCAGAGCCGACCAGCTGGTGAGTAAAATGTGTTTTTACTGCAGTTCTGTTATGATTAACACGACTACCAACACAGAGACCTTGGTGACTTCAGTACTGAATGAGAGTCTATCTCACTGGACTATACAGCTCTGTTGATCTAGATACATGTAGCTCACTGGACTATACAGCTCTGTTGATCTAGATACATGTAGCTCACTGGACTATACAGCTCTGTTGATCTAGATACATGTAGCTCACTGGACTATACAGCTCTGTTGATCTAGATACATGTAGCTCACTGGACTATACAGCTCTGTTGATCTAGATACATGTAGCTCACTGGACTATACAGCTCTGTTGATCTAGATACATGTAGCTCACTGGACTATACAGCTCTGTTGATCTAGATACATGTAGCTCACTGGACTATACAGCTCTGTTGATCTAGATACATGTAGCTCACTGGACTATACAGCTCTGTTGATCTAGATACATGTAGCTCACTGGACTATACAGCTCTGTTGATCTAGATACATGTAGCTCACTGGACTATACAGCTCTGTTGATCTAGATACATGTAGCTCACTGGACTATACAGCTCTGTTGATCTAGATACATGGAGCTCACTGGACTATACAGCTCTGTTGATCTAGATACATGTAGCTCACTGGACTATACAGCTCTGTTGATCTAGATACATGGAGCTCACTGGACTATACAGCTCTGTTGATCTAGATACATGTAGCTCAGTCATGACTTCTCCTCAGGTTCTGCTACTTACCAGGTTCCCACAGCAGCTCTGGGATCAGTGAGGAACAGAGTCCAGCTCCCGAGGCCCAACCTCTGACCACGTAGTCAGTATTTTGTGACATCACAACATTTAAAGGATGGGTGGGAGGGTGATAATATCTTTACAGAACATTTCTGCAGTATGTCATCACAGTAATATATTTACGGTAATATTTTAACTGTTTATCATCACAGTGATATAATGACAAATGTTGAATCCTGACTTGTGCTTCCTTGCTGATATTGTTTTAATTTCTACTGACAAAAGTGTCTGCTTGGACAAAAGTGTCTGCTAAATGTAAATGTTTGGGTCAAAGTTGAATCATGAAGAGGCTTCTCATGTTCAGCTTTTCTAAACCAGCAGGGAGGGGATTGCTGATCTTTTATAATCCTTACTAACAGGCTTGGGATTTCACCTAACATCAGATGATATATTTGCTTAATGACAATAACATTCATACGTACTTTTATTTTGAAAGCAACCATCAATCCTTCATTAAAAGTTTGGGGGGGGGGGGGTGCTACCGGAGCATTTCAGTTGCGCGATTGTTGAGCGGGGGGGGGGGGGGGCAATAGATTAACGGCGATCATTTTTTTATCGCCGATAAGAGTCTTGCGTTATCGCAGCACGGTAACACCGATAACGGCGCATCACTAACGGCCCATCACTAATATATATATATATATATATATATATATATATATATATATATAGGCTATATATATATATATATATATATATATATTATATATACGTTATCGTTATCGGCGTTACCGCGCTGCGATAACGCGAGACTCTTATCGGCGATAAAAAAAATGATCGCCGTTAATCTATTGTCAAAGTTGGGTTGGGAGCTGAGTCTATACCGGATTTCCACCAAGGAAGGTAAGCGCTGCGGAACGGCTGCGCTGCGGAGCGGCTGCGTCCTCTCTCTGCCCCCCCCCCCCCCCCGTCGGTCGTAGGTCTGGGCAGTGGCGCCTTAATGCACGGGCTTACCTGGGCTTCAGCCCGGGGCCTCAGCCAATCAGGGGCCTCTTAAAAGATATATATGTAAAAAAACGATGATAAACGTCCGTATTCGCGGTGTCATTACTGCCCCCCCCCCCCTTCAACAATTGCGCACCTCTCCCCCTCCGGTCGCACCCCCCCACCGTCAACAATCGCGCAGACTTCTTATTCATTATTTAGGTAGCACACACATATTATGAACGCCTTCGACAGAATTCAAATGAGCCACTTTAATCTAGATTAACCTAGATTAATTCCAAGATTACAATTAGATTAATCTAGATTAAAGAAATTAATCTATGCCCATCTCTAATATATATATATATATATATATATATATATATATATATATATATAATGATTGTATACTTTAAATTTATCAATTTAGAAAAAAACGTAATAATACAGTTAAATGGTGACTTGGATCATTTCTATCTGGGATCGCTGTTCTTGTGATTGATTTGATGAACTCCTGAAAATCTCCAATCTGTTGCTGCCCCTTGGAAACCATGGCAACACGATGTCGCCTGTGGCCATTTGGTTCGGTTCTCGCCGCTTCACCTTATAACATTTTAATATGTTATATTGTTTTATAATATTTAATTTAATGTTTGAAATAATATTTAAAGATTCTGAATCGAGATGTTGGACAGAGACTCTGGGAGCATTTCAAACCGAGGTTTAGTCAAGTTTTAATACAATAATGAATTAATTGAATGTGTTTTCTGATAAATATATTATTTTACAGTTCTGCCAGAGAATTGCATTACTGCATAGGCTACCTAAATCAGCTCGGCTGGTTTAGCTTTTATGGTCTTTGTTGTACACTTTATGTGATATTTTGGAGTTGGATTATATACGAACGTTTTCTTATTATCCACATATTTAAATCCCTGTTCTCTTGCTTTGGGTTATTCTGTCAATAAAATAAATGAAAAATGTTGTGGCAATATATTTTTTCAATAATCTTACTAGGTTGTTAGGTTAGGTAAATATCTTCAACATCATTAAAACTTAGAGATGTAATCTCTAAATTCCCCAGCTAGTCGTCTCCATACGAATGGTCTGTCTGGTTTTTGAGACTGCCTGGGCGATCTGATTGGCTGCCTGGGTCACATGGTCTGACTGAGGGTTGGTTGGCTCTGGAAAGCCCCAGGTAGCTGCAGCTTGGTGACCAGCCAGAGACCAGCAGCACTAAAACACCAGCAACCTGTACAGACTACCACAACACTGGCCTCCATCTTGTCTGATGACATCAAAGAGGAATAGAAAATGCGAGGGAGTTAAACACCCTGACCAGTAACTATCTGCTCCCCATTGATCATCAACAATAAGTGCGGTTGTATTGAACCACATTTTAAATATTAACAACAAGACTCCACCTGCAGGTGGATGACAGACTTCCTGTCTGACAGGAAGCAGCACGTGAAGCTGGGGAAACACGTCTCTGACTCTCGAACCACCAGCACCGGTTCCCCACAAGGCTGCGTTCTTTCCCCTCCGCTCTTCTGTCTGTACACCAACAGCTGCACCTCCAGTCACCAGTCCGTCAAGCTCCTCATCATCAAGCCCCCCGCTGACACAGACTCTTAACCCCGCCTCCCCACCCATAGACCCTACACGTTACTTTAACGCACATATTGTTATAGTTACATATTTGTTGTTGTAATATTTCTTTCTTATATTTATATCTTGATAGTACCTGTTTATTGTATGGACCAATCACACCAAGGCAAATTCCTGTAAGTGAAAACTTATCTGGCAATAAATCTCATTCTGATTCTGATTATTGTGTTGCAGCCTTTTGTGTACTAAAAGTGAGATCGTTGTGTTGTATTGTGTAATGAAAGTCAGATTGTTGTATTGTATTGTGTTGTGTTGTGTACTAAAAGTGAGATCATCATTGTGTTGTTTGATACCCCAAGGTGGAGGAGGACGAAGGAGACAGCGCCAGCACCAGTGGAATAACACTCAACTGCCAACGCACAAAATGGCGTCCAGTGAAGTATAACCTGTAATGGTGGCGCGAGGTTCAGGTGTTAGATATGGAGAGTCACTGTGTCCATGGTTACGCACAAACTTCACTTCTTAGACGTCCCAGCAGTGTGTGTGTGTGTGTCTCTCTCTCTTTGACTTTCACTTTCCTTTTACACACCTCTGAATCACAACACACACACACACACATTCTCTCTTACAGGCACAACTGCACAAACTCTCTCTCTCTCTCTCTGTCTCTCTCTCTCTCACCCCCCCCCCCCCCCCCCCCCCTATGTGCTGTCCCGATAAAAGACATGAAACAAGTGTCCATATCATGTCACATGAGGACCTGTCCGTCTCTTCAGCAGCAGATAAGTGTTCAGGCATAGAAAACTGATCTCCGCCACGCGTTCCCTCAGTCTGAACCCACGCCGAAGACAAGATGTCAGTTTCCTTTTGGGAAGACCGCGTGGTTTAATTTCACTACTAACTACTGAAAGAAATAACCCAATAAGTCTCCAGGCTATCGGTCAACATCTATGAATTAGTCGCCTGCACGGTTGGGCTCCACAACGATATGCGAATTTGAAGCGTTCATAAGTGAGAACAATCCCACAAAGTGAGATGTGATGAAACCGGCGGGTCAGTGGTGTGTGCAGCGTGACATGATGCTGTTATGGTCCACAGGAGACCAGAAGACCACCTGTGGCTTCGCATGTCCTATACACCCTGACATCTGGTGGAGGACAAGACAGGAGCTGAAGATGGGGCCGGCAGGGTAGGCCCACAACTGGTGCTGTGTACTGGGACACGTCTCTCTGTGGGGCGGGACAGTCAGTCTCGACTATCAGACGGAAAGCACTGGGTTCGATCCCCCGTTGTCCGCAGCCCACCTGGCGCAAGATGCCCTACCTGCATGTGTCTGAATACAAAGGATCAAGTGTCTTATATGGCTCACCTGGACGTGGAAGTGTGTCCTAAATGACTCAATAAATAGTATCTGTCATGTGCTCCTTCTGTCCTCTCCCCATCCGCTACGCCGTAGTGTCCCTGAGGACGAGAGGTCGGACGGGCCAACATAGGAAACCGCTAACCGGTTTAGGAGGACCCATACCCCTGACCCAAGGTTAGGCTCAGTTCAAATGTATTATGGAGCTGCTGCTGCTGCTGTAGTCTACAGTTGGTTGCTGCCCCCTACTGGAGCTGCAGGAGGCTGCAGGATGCCAGGTTTATTAGGGTCAACCTCTCTCTCTCTCTCTCTCTCTCTCCTATGACACATGAAACTATGACCTAAACAGTCATAGTTGAATGTGTTTCCCATCATCAAAAAATACACGGACCAACAGCGCCTGTCTGAGGCCGTGTGGTCTGAGGCCATGCGGTCTGAGGCCTCATTGAATGAGACACGATGCTGTACTGTACCACAACCGAGACCTGAAGCCATATTGCCTGAAGGACGAGGTCTGATGATGTCCTAATATGTCCACGTACTACTGGCCATGTGATGACGTCATTCATCTGTTATCTATAATCGATACCAAACATTAAACTTCAGATTGGAGTCAATCCAATGTCTATTTTTATTTCACTTTTAAAATATGTCTGATCTCATGAATTCATGAAAATAATACTAAAAGTGTGTATTCAACATGTTAAAACGGCCAACACCAAATGAAAAAAACAAATACAGTTCACTTGACAGATAATGTAACGTGACACAAAGTGAATGTAGGTCACGGCTGCACATCTTCTAAAATGCCCCCACAGTCAGTGCGTTTACATGACACTCAAGAAAGTCGACTTTTTGGCTTAACCCAACAATGATTGGATTACTAAGATGCATGTATACACCTTAATCCGGCTAAAATCGGTTCGAGTCGACCCTCTCATTATCAGGTTAAGACCCCTAGATTATGCGATCCATAGCCGACTAAACCGTGCATGTAACCAGTCGGATTGGATTATCCGTTAAATTGCGTTCTGCGCATGCTCGAGATCTTTTCCCGGGGCCGTGAACCGGAAGTAGAAGGAGACGATAGTCTTGTTGTTGTTGTTGTTGTCGCCGTCGGATAAGGGATAACGAGAAACGGCGATTTATTTAAAAAGGTGGCGCTATAAGAATTGTGTCCCGGCCGCGGGAGCGCGCATGGCGTGCATTCATTAAAGGTGGAAGCACGCGGACACTACGCTTCCATTTCACCTAAGGCTGAATTAAAAGTACGTTTTTCTAAATGTGGGTCATCAACGAGGTTGTAAAGTAGTGACTTCGGGCACATCTGTCAAAATAAATGTTTTTTTCTCCCGACGTGTTTACGATCTTTATTCATTCATTCAGGGCTGTTCTGGTGGGAGAAATGTGTTTTCAGTAGACAGCTGTCAACTAACTTTGGGTCGGCGATTTATTTAAAAAGCTGGCGCAGAAGATGGAGGAAGCGGTGCCGTGCCTATAGGAGTGTATCTTCATCAACGTGAATTCAGTACACACTACGCTTCGATTTAACCCAAGGCTGAATTTAAAGTCCATGTTTTTCTAAATGTTGCTCATCAACGAGGTTGTAAAATAACTACGATCTTTATTCATTCATTGCGCCGCGGCCGAACTGACGGCGGCATTCTCTGATATATGAATCTTACAGACTGCGTCGGGTTCTCCGACTCTCTGGTACACAACAAGTAAAGACTCCTAGTCGGGTTTATCTCGCCCATGGGGAAAAGGAATTGGGGGAAATTAACTTTGGCTTTGACTCTCTGAAGTCCAGACTGAAACGCGACATGGAGGAGAAAGCGATGTTTCAGCAGACAGCTGTCAGTTCACTTCGGGTCCATATCGTTTCTCCGACGCTCCGCTGTTCCTCTCGGTCGTATGCGGACCGCTCCGCGGACGACCGAGTCCGCATACGACCGAGAGGAACAGTGGAGCGGCGGAGAAATGATTATCACCCGAAGTGAACTGACAGCTGTCTGCTGAAACATCGCTTTCTCGAATGAGTTTGTTGTTGCTGGTGGCGTAAAGGGTTCAACCGGTGGCTCTACTACCACTAGTTGAAATGGGCACAGCGCCACCTATCGTACCGGGGTATGACATGCTCCGGCCAATGAATCGGATTACTCGCCGCCATGTATACGCGGACAATTGCAGTTGACCAGTTGCGGAGCATAGACGAGCAATGGCTTTAATCGGGTTTATTCTGTGCATGTAAACGTACTGACTCAGTACGTTTACATGCACAGAATAAACCCGATTAAAGCCATGTGTGATGAATAAAGTCTCATCTCCTTAAATCAAGGACGCGTTTCGCGGCTCTGCCAGCTGCATTAACGGCATGCAACCAGCAGGTGGTGCTGCTGTGCTGCTGTGTTTCTAAACCCAATATAGCTCCAGTCCTTCAACACTACCAACACACACACCTGTCCAGAAATCCCAGTCTGCCAGCAGTCAGAGGGCGCCCACACCAGGACCCGCTAATGTCCAGTAGCACCAGAAAGACAATACAAGGATGAACAAAGCTACACAGAGGAACTCAGTAGGATGCAGCACTAGAGCAAAGGAAGGTGTTAAGGTTGTTGTTTAGAGCAGCACTCACACACAGCAGCCAGTTGGAGTGACTGGTATGAAGACGTATAGATGGACTCTGGTGAGCAGCTGTAGTAACCAGCTGGGACCACCCAGCACATTATTATGGGATGGATCACACAGACAGAAGGGAGAATGGTTTACACTGTACTCTCTGTAGAGAAAGAGAGACGTTTATCTCCTACTGCTCTTAATGGCCTCTCACCGCCGACGGACTGCTATGTAATGTGCATTTTCCTGTCAAATAAACAGATAAAATGTGTGTGTGTGTGTGTGTGTGGGGGGGGGGGGGGGGGGGGCACTGCACACAGTAATGTTAAATGTTAGCCTATTTTATTTATTTTCTCCTTTATTTTACCAGGCATATAATATCAATCTAGATAATGTCATATATCTGGATTGCAGTCCAAGTCCAATGTTGTTGAATCGTTGCAGCTAAATGTTAGCAACCCGAATCAGCTGTGTATTAGCTGTCTTGAACACAGCCCATACTAACCTGACTCCGCCAGATGGAAAGATTCGCGTTGGCTCAGCATTTCCATCTGGAATCGTTCTGTTGGAGAGCCTTTGGGAGGGGCGAAAATACTGGTTGCTGATTGGATAAACCATCTGCCTATGTTGGTGACTGACGGGCCATATCAACCAATCAGATCAACGAAGCGTATGACGTGATAACAGAGCGTCGAGGCAAGCCCATCAAATAAACAAGTCGGGAGAAGGGCAAAAGCATCTTTTCCTCCGAGGAAAGCCTCCAGTGTCACTTTTTGCTCATATTTTAGAGAACCAATAAACTCTAATTCTGCTACAACTTGCTCGATATCTGCGAGCATCTCGGCCGCCATGTTGTTTAGACTGAAGAGTCGCTCCTCATTGCGTCACACTTGAACCCGCCTCAAAACCAACGCTGATTGGACGATCATTTTCTGATCGGCTCCAAATTTTCTCCGTTGTGCAATACCAGACTAGCCTGGCTCCGCCCGCCTCCGTACTTCCGCTCAATTTTCATTTCACTTCAGTACTAAGGTCTGGCGGTGCTGTATGTTAGAACGATTTCTTTTCCCTCAAATGTGCGGTCCAATCAGCGAACAGGAGGCGCGGCCTGAGAACAGTGACGTAGCGGTCGTGCGCGAATTTCAGTTATTGAGCGTAAGTACGGAGGCGGGCGGAGGCTAATGCTAATGCTCACTGCATCTGCCGCTTGTATACTGCGCGCAACGTGGTTTCTGGCGCATGAAATACGTCACGACCAAACGTTAGCGATTGGTTAAGGCAGATCCAGAGTGGCACTGGGCAGAGCCAATAGGTTTTAAACTTCAACAGCACCCGCCTTCAAGTGAGACATCGTTTGTCTCTACAGCACTGCTAGACCATGAGTATGAATGTAATGAGTACCAAGGTCTAGTTAGGACTAGGCTATAGCAGTGCTAGACCTTTAGTATGAATGTAATGAGTACCAAGGTCTAGTTAGGACTAGACTATAGCAGTTCTAGACCTTTAGTATGAATGTAATGAGTACCAAGGTCTAGTTAGGACTAGACTATAGCAGTTCTAGACCTTTAGTATGAATGTAATGAGTACCAAGGTCTAGTTAGGACTAGACTATAGCAGTTCTAGACCTTTAGTATGAATGTAATGAGTACCAAGGTCTAGTTAGGACTAGACTATAGCAGTTCTAGACCTTTAGTATGAATGTAATGAGTACCAAGGTCTAGTTAGGACTAGGCTATAGCAGTTCTAGACCTTTAGTATGAATGTAATGAGTACCAAGGTCTAGTTAGGACTAGACTATAGCAGTTCTAGACCTTTAGTATGAATGAAATGAGTACCAAGGTCTAGTTAGGACTAGACTATAGCAGTTCTAGACCTTTAGTATGAATGTAATGAGTGCCAAGGTCTAGTTAGGACTAGACTATAGCAGTTCTAGACCTTTAGTATGAATGTAATGAGTACCAAGGTCTAGTTAGGACTAGACTATAGCAGTTCCAGATCTTTAGTATGAATGTAATGAGTACCAAGGTCTAGTTAGGACTAGGCTATAGCAGTTCTAGACCTTTAGTATGAATGTAATGAGTACCAAGGTCTAGTTAGGACTAGACTATAGCAGTTCTAGACCTTTAGTATGAATGTAATGAGTACCAAGGTCTAGTTAGGACTAGACTATAGCAGTTCCAGATCTTTAGTATGAATGTAATGAGTACCAAGGTCTAGTTAGGACTAGGCTAGCTCGCCAGGCTAATACCAGACTGAACTGTGAGTGGAATATCATGGAGCTCGCGAGATCAGGCTGGTCTCGCGAGGCTACATTCCTCCTGCCAACGAGTGAATTGGTTATTTTGACTGGTTATTATGAACTATAAAACCTGTTTGGACAGATCAGACTCCCAGAACGAGACGGACGGGTGAATGTCTGGTCATCGCTCAACCCGACTCAACTATTCATACACACGTTGGTAGAAATATGTTGTTTGCTGTCTTGAATTGATTTAATCTCTGCAGCCCAACGAATCACATTCACTCACAACTGACTGAGAGCTCAGCTGAACTGACTGATGAAGAATCATTTCAGGAAGTGATTCAGTTCAGTTCGTTCACCCAAAAGATCGGTTCTTTTTATTCGTGTCGTTCTTCTAACTCCATGGAGATGAAGGCGCTAATAGGACTACTGCTGTTGGTTGGTTGTCACGGTGTGTCCTCAGGTAAGACTGTTTAAACTAATATAACAGCATTTATTTTATATCTGAACCGTCAAAACGAAACTAGCCTGCTGGCCGTTTGATGACGTCGTTAATAAATGTTCAATCTATAATCGATACCAAACATTAAAATTCAGTTTGGAGTCAATCCAATGTCTATTTTTAGTTCACTTTAAAGTATTACCGGTATATTTACACTCAGGGATATATTATTACTTTTTCATGACCACATGAATATGTTCGACTCCCACTGTACACACACACACACACACACACACACACACACACACACACACAATAATGAAAACTAAAATAGTGAGTAAACATTGGGTAAGTGAGTACAGTAATACCCTATATGGGGCATTATTGTAGCAGAACTATAAACTGTAAAACAATAAGCATAATAATAATCATAATAACAATAATAATAAATATGTAGAGAAATCAGTAAATGCGTACATAGATATTAATTCATGCCAGTATTTAGCTCCAAGACAAGTGTAAGAGGCAGGTATAGTCTGTTGTTGTTGAACACCTTTTTTGGTGACTTGCGGTAATTGGGCCACGTGGTGTTGGGGAGATCATCTGCTCACCTGTTGAGTTTTTGTGGATGGAAGGAGGGGGGGGGGGATGGGGGAAGTCTTATTTCTGCTGACCGCTGTTTATCGCTGTTGATAGTCTTTGTATGCATTTTTGGACACTTTTGTACGCCAGTAAAACACTTATGAAACGTCTTGGATGCACAACTTTGTTTGTTTCTTCTGCAAATAAAACTACAAAACGCAGCCATTGGATCTGTGAATCATTGACAGCCAGCGCGTCTCTCCCCTCAGCCTCTCGGCGATGAACTGAAATACTGAAATAATAATACTCATAATACTAATAATACTAATAATATTAATGATACTACTACTACTACTGCTAATAACTATGCATATAGCACTTTTCAAAACAAAGTGCTTTCCATAAAAACTAAAATAGGAAAGGACGTCTCATTGGTCTTTCCTCTCTCCTCGCATGGTTTCCTGGCGTATTTCGATGCTTTTACCTCCTGATTGCACCGTCTGACTGCAACTCATTTGAATCTAGGAGCAGTTCACCGAGACCACCTGTACAGGTCTCAGCCCTTTCTGGCTGTCTACAGTGATGTACAGTATTAACCTGTCTGTCTACAGGGATGTACAGTATTAACCTGTCTGTCTGGCTGTCTACAGTGATGTCTGTCTGTCTGTCTACAGTGCTTCACTCTCTGAAATACTTCTGCACGGTGTTGTCTGGAGTATCAAACTTCCCAGAGTTTGTGGCTGTTGCGTTGGTGGATGAACTTCAGTATGCCTACTATGACAGCAACAGTCAGACAGCAGAACCCAAACAGGCCTGGATGGACCAGCTCACTAGAGATTACCCAGAATACCTGGAGATGGAAACTCAAAGGGCTTTGGATGCCCAGCAGCGCTACAAAGTCAGAATGGACGATCTGAAGCAGCGCTTTAACCAAACAGGAGGTAAGTTTATATCTAATGTCTTATGTTACAGGGTTGCTATAGAGGCAAAATCAAATAAATACAAATATAAATACACACCAGGGGTCGCGTTAACTGAATATTTTCCGTCATTGACCGTTTTTTTAAAACGGTGTTGGAAAAATCTGAGGGCCGTCCGTCATTTTGACAGACTGCGATTCACACCCCTGACCACTTGGTGGCGACGAGCATATTAATTGGCTCTTGTAGAAGAAGAAAAGTAGAAAAGAAGAAAAATGTCACGGCAG
This sequence comes from Merluccius polli, assembly GCA_030340625.1. Taxonomy (NCBI): domain Eukaryota; kingdom Metazoa; phylum Chordata; class Actinopteri; order Gadiformes; family Merlucciidae; genus Merluccius; species Merluccius polli. Next base: position 69,825 of record JAOPHQ010002634.1, on the reverse strand, counting down.
TTGAGTGTTGAAACATTTGAAACAACAAACCCACTTGAAACATTTGATTACGCGCAAGCGGGACGCGATTCAAGTCCATGCGGACCGGGAGGAAGGTTGACCGTGAAGCCCCGCGTCACGCCAATTATTCGCATCGCACCGCCTTGAAAACTCGTTCGCTTGAGGGCGTGTTGACTAGTGGATCAACTAGCTCCCGCTTGTTGACTAGTGGATCAACTAGCTCCTGCGTGTTGACTAGTGGATCGACTAGCTCCCGCTTGTTGACTAGTAGTGGATCAACTAGCTCCCGCGTGTTGACTAGTGGATCAACTAGCTCCCGTGTGTTGACTAGTGGATCAACTAGCTCCCGCGTGTTGACTAGTGGATCAACTAGCTCCCGCTTGTTGACTAGTAGTGGATCAACTAGCTCGCGCGTGTTGACTAGTGGATCAACTAGCTCCCGCGTGTTGACTAGTGGATCGACTAGCTCCCGCGTGTTGACTAGTGGATCAACTAGCTCCCGCGTGTTGACTAGTGGATCAACAAGCTCCCGCCCGCATTGTGGTGATGAATCACCGTCAAGCCCCACTATACGCGAATCGCCTGGCGGCCGATATTCTTATTCTTCTGCTTGATGTGTGTATCCACGGTGTGGATTATTTGTTCAGCTTGTTTGGACTGAATATTAATTAAAAATGAATTAAAATTAAATGCTATTGAACATGTCATTATTATCATTTAAAAAATTAAAGTGACCGGTAAAAATAGATTATGACAGGATTTGTATGACCCTGTCAGTCAAAATGACGGACAACGAAAAAGTCTAGCGCAACCTCTGATACACACATAACTCTCTATTCCTCCCTGTCTGAGTCTTTCCCTCCGTGCAGTGATGTGAACTTGAGGTTTGTCTAGCTATATGTGGATGTATTAACTTCCACAATAACTTACCAGCAGCGAACGAGAGGATGGAAAGCGGACCGGACCGGTGGACAAATGTACAAATATACGTGTTGTCATAACAACCGATTCTGATTGGTTGAAACTCCCTCCGTGAATGAAGCTTATGGAATCAAATTTATTTTGAGCTTGCAGAAAAGTTTTGTGGTTGTAAAACATGTTTGGTTATCTAAAATCAAATGGTGAAATGATCCTAAGAATGTGTATTTATTTGTAGTTTTTTGGCTGGACCGGCAGGCCAGCCCTATTTCCGCACCGCTCTGTCACTGACTGAGGCTGTGTTCAGAATCACATACTAACGTATATTCATACTAAGTATGTATGTGTGTAGTGCGTTTACACTGCATAGTATGTGGATTTTGTGTTTGCGACAAAATGCCCGGATGTATACGAGCAAGAATCTCTGAGTATGCGGCGTGAGCTTACTGGACATACTGCCCCACAATGCATTGCATCTCTTCAGACGTCACCTCACAACTTGGAGACAATTTACAAACAGGCGTCATTTAGCCAGCTAAATAGTTCACTAAAATGTGTTTGTGAAAACATTTTTAGGCGAGAAATAAGCCGCAGAGTTGCTGAATCAGTCTTCATTTTAGATCGATAACGGTTAGTTTAAACATTTTTCGGGAGTTTCCAGAGGCGGCGAGTATCGCTGGATGCCCCGGATTTGCATAAAGTAGAAGAGAACTCAACTTTATGCAAATGAGGATCACGCGTCATGTCGCCCAATCTCTCGAAACTCAACCCCACACTCCCAAAATGCATTGCAGGGCTGCTCACATAGACAATGAATGGGAGGCGTGGAAATGACTGTGGACGTACCTCTAGAGAGCGTTTACAAGCGCTCTGTTTATTGACTGCCGTTCATTGTGAATGTACCGAGCGCTAAGGACAGATTCAGGTCTGGACACATGCTAGGTTTGGACCCAGTCTGGTTTATAAATGTGTTGGCTAGAGTGGCCACGGTTTGGACATATCCATGTTTATTAAATGACCAGCCCGTTATTATTAGTAGGGAGAGCTTTTTGGCATCTTTTGCCTTCGTTTCCTTCTTCCTGTGTACAGTGGCTGAGTGTCCATATTGCGTCTTTTTTCAATAGTTCCCAATGAGGAGAGAGCGCATGCACTTCTAGTTGAACATCTCTGAACTTTTCAGAAAGGCGCTGGTGACGTCACTGTCGCTGATATGTTGTCAAGATGTTGTTGTCATAGAAACAAAACCCACACACTGGGATGAAGCGCTCCCAGATGCTTTTCTCCAGAGGAAAACGCTGTATGGACACAGAGCCTAAGGAACATAGTCAATATTAATAATAGGCTACATTTGAGCACTAAACGTTCAAATCTAATTTGAATATAAAAAATAATAAGGAATGAAGTTCAAATGGGATTATAGAGGAAGATTGACAGCCCTAGTGTGGTCTCTCTCTCTCTCTCTCTCTCTTTTTCAGGTGCCCACATATATCAGAAGATGTTTGGTTGTGAGTGGGATGATGAGGATGATACCACTGATGGTTATAACCAGTTTGGTTATGATGGGGAGGACTTCCTAGTGTTGGACCTGAAGAACCTGAGATGGATCGCTCCAGTACAACAGGCTTTCATCACCAAACTGAAATGGGACCAGGATAGAGCTAGGTTACAATACATTAAGTACTACCACACCAAGGAGTGTGTTGCTTGGCTGAAGACGCTCCTGGCCTATGGGAAGAGCACTCTGCAGAGAACAGGTAGAGTATGAAATATTTAGTAATATTGGAAGAGGGATGGGGCAGTCTTTATTTGCAGATGATGAGGCTATTTGGAAAGTTTTTTTAAAAACAAATGTGTTTTTTTTATTTTAAAACAAATTCAAAAGGCTTTAGTTAATGTGGAGGATTGGGCAGATAAATGGGGATTTAAAGTTTCAGCGGCAAAGTCTAACATTGTGATATTTGGATACAGGAGAAAGGCACCTGACTTTAGGATTATGTATGTATGGTTCTTGAAGAACGAATGACTTGGGCTGTTCATGTTAAGAACATCTTGTTAAAATGTGACAAGGTGTTAAAGGGGAAATCCGGTGTAAACTGGTTCTGGGATGTTTAGTATGAGAACGAGTTCCAACGTTGCCATGGTGATTAAAGGAGAACTCCGGTGTAAACTGGTTCTGGGATGTTTAGTATGAGAACGAGTTCCAACGTTGCCATGGTGATTAAAGGAGAACTCCGGTGTAAACTGGTTCTGGGATGTTTAGTGTGAGAACGAGTTCCAACGTTACCATGGTGATTAAAGGAGAACTCCGGTGTAAACTGGTTCTGGGATGTTTAGTATGAGAACGAGTTCCAATGTTACCATGGTGATTAAAGGAGAACTCCGGTGTAAACTGGTTCTGGGATGTTTAGTATGAGAACGAGTTCCAACGTTACCATGGTGATTAAAGGAGACCTCCGGTGTAAACTGGTTCTGGGATGTTTAGTATGATAACGAGTTCCAACGTTACCATGGTGATTAAAGGAGAACACCGGTGTAAACTGGTTCTGGGATGTTTAGTATGATAACGAGTTCCAACGTTACCATGGTGATTAAAGGAGAACTCCGGTGTAAACTGGTTCTGGGATGTTTAGTATGAGACATGCAGGGACTCATACCGGTGATCGCGGCTTTAGTTCCCCGTGTCTGATCGCTGTAATTCGGAGAGTGAATATCGGTTGAATATCTAATATCTTTCTAACTTTAAAAAACACTTTTGTATTTTTTAAGACGATAGTCGCACATCCCTCGTAACTACGCCGTGAAGGTGAACCCTCCCGGACTCCGCTATTAACATGAACCGCTCCGCCGGAGGAGCCGCACATCCACACGCACCGGACACCAAAATACAAACATGTTTTCCATTTGCTTGCTTTTAAATAAAGTTGTGTGGAGAGCACGGCAGAAAGTGGACCAACAACTGTCCTCTGCTTTGATTAAACTTCTGTCACAGGAACTTATATTTCACTATGTGATCCATTTTATTCATTTATTAGATTTTCCCGTTGACTCTTCCACTCCATTCAACTATTTAATCGGCTATTTCCATTTTGTCATATTCATTCAGACGTTTCCCGTGGCGTTAAAGGGGATGTTTTGTTACCATATATGGTCATTTATGGGCGTAAATGTATGGTAATGAGCTAAGCGGGCACAAGCATCCCCCTCTCATAACCTTGACCCCCCCCTGTTGCTCTCTATCATAATAATATGCTTATATATGTTATCATAATTATATACTATGTCATTATCAGTGTGGTTTTACATTCAGAAATAACCCCCACCCTCTCTCTAAACTTAACACGCTACCATGAACAAAAGTATTTTACATTCTCTCTCTCTCTCTCTCTCTCTCTCTCTCTCTCTCTCTCCCTCCCTCCCTCCCTCCCTCCAGAGCGTCCTGAGGTGTCTCTCCTCCAGAGGAGACCCTCCTCCCCAGTGGTGTGCCATGCTACAGGCTTCTACCCTGACAGGGTGGTGGTGTTCTGGAGGAGAGACGGCGAGGAGCTTTATGAGCATGTGGACCATGGGGAGGTCCTCCCCAACCCCGACGGGACCTTCCAGGTCAGCGTGGACCTGGACCTGGCGTCGGTCCCACGGGAGGACTGGCGGAGGTACGAGTGTGTGGTCCGGCTGAAAGGCATCGAAGACATCTCTACCCGACTGGACCCGGCCCGCGTCAGGACCAACTGGGGAAAGACCGGCCCTGGAGGGGATGGAGGTAGGAACACATGTCTCACCACCTCCACCTGACCTCATCACAACCACTGGTCTACCTGGACACACCTGAAGCTACTTGATAAACACACAGCTCTCAGGAAGAGCTCACTTCAGCACAACACGTTGGATTGTGGGTAAATGAGTACTATGAAGAGGGCTAGGCTAAGGTGACGTTGTGTCATGTATGTAGCATCACGTGTCCACAGACATGTGGTTCAATGGTGGAGGGATGGAGGGGTGATGGACTCTGTCCAACATATATTATTACACACCTGATTTTCTTTTCTTGATTTACCTGAAGGGGTCAAGAGTGACATCACCACCCCCATCATCATTGTGTGTGTTGTTCTCCTCCTCCTCGCTGCTGTTGCTGCTGGAGTCTTTCTGTACAAGAAGAGGAACGGTGAGTGAATCAAAGTCTTCAGGAGGACTAACACCTGACCTCCACCTGCTGTCCCTTCCTAGAATCTGATTGGTTGTCATCGTACACTAGTATATTTATCACTGTTACAACACTCGTCATTTCTTTTCATCCTTAGATTCAGCCAAGAGCCAACCAGCTGGTGAGTAAAATGTGTTTTTACTGCAGTTCTGTTATGATTAACACGACTACCAACACAGAGACCTTGGTGACTTCAGTACTGAATGAGAGTCTATCTCACTGGACTATACAGCTCTGTTGATCTAGATACATGTAGCTCACTGGACTATGCAGCTCTGTTGATCTAGATACATGTAGCTCACTGGACTATACAGCTCTGTTGATCTAGATACATGTAGCTCACTGGACTATACAGCTCTGTTGATCTAGATACATGTAGCTCACTGGACTATACAGCTCTGTTGATCTAGATACATGTAGCTCAGTCATGACTTCTCCTCCTCACGTTCTGCTACTTACCAGGTTCTTGCAGCAGCTCTGAGAACAGTGAGGAACAGAGTCCAGCTCCTGAGGACCAACCTCTGACCACATAGTCAGTATTTTGTGACATCACAACATTTAAAGGATGGGTGGGAGGGTGATAATATCTTTACAGTACATTACTGCAGTTTATCATCACATTCATGTATTTACAGTCATATTTTAACAGTACTCCATCACAGTCATATATTTACAGTATATCATCACAGTAATAGTAATATTTTAACAATACATCATCACAGTAATATATTGACAGACAGTAATATCTTAACATTAAGTAATAGTAATATTTTAATAATAGCCTACTTCTTCACAGTATTATGTCGACAGTAATATTTTATCAGTACATCATCACAGTGATATCTTGACTAGTGATACATGTTTGAATCCTGACTTGTGCTTCCTTGCTGTTTAGGGTCAAAGTTGAATCATGAAGAGGCTTCTCATGTTCAGCTTTTCTAAACCAGCAGGGAGGGGATTGCTGATCTTTTATAATCCTTACTAACAGGCTTGGGATTTCACCTAACTTCAGATTATATATTTGCTAAATTACAATAACATTCATATGTACTTTTATTTTGAAAGCAAAGATGTTTGAAATAATGTTTAAAGATTCTGAATCGAGATGTTGGACAGAGACTCTGGGAGCATTTCAAACTGACGTTTAGTCTTAAATACAATAATGAATTAATTGAATGTGTTTTCTGATAAATATATTATTTTACAGTTTTGCCAGCTAGAGAATTGCATTACTGCATAGGCTACCTAAATCAGCTCGGCTGGTTTAGCTTTTAATGGTCTTTATTGTACACTTTATGTGATATTTTGGAGTTGGATTATATACAAACGTTTTCTTCATTATCCACATATTTAAATCCCTGTTGTCTTGTTTGGGTTATTCTGTCAATACAATAAATTAAAAATGTTGTGCCAATATATTTTTTCAATAATCTTACTAGGTTGTTAGGTTAGGTAAATATCATTCAAACTTAGAGATGTAATCTCTAAATTCCCCAGCTAGTCATTTCCATACGAATGGTCTGACTGGTTTTTGAGACTGCCTGGGCGATCTGATTGGCTGCCTGGGTCACATGGTCTGACTGAGGGTTGGTTTACATAGACATATATACATAGACGCCTCATGACGTGCTGGAACGTAACCCAGCGTCGCCGCCATATTGGTAGGGGGTCCTCACTCTAGTCTGCATAGGAGTCAACGGGAGAGCTATGCCAGTATGTTGTGCAGCTTACGGCGCAGTATTGACACCAGATGGCGTGGGATTACCTTTAACAAGTAAGATTGAACAATAATTCTTATTATTTAAAAAAATAAATAATAATTCGTCCTGTATCATAAATAAATCTCTGCCATTTGTAACAAACCAAACCGTGTGAAAATCCGGTAAAAATTCTGGGAGTTATGCTTATTATTGTAGTTGGGGATACACTTCCTCCATAGAAATGAATGCACTGGGTCCCCTGCCAAGATGGCGGCCGCGCTGCTACGTCAGCTCTAACAGGCAGCGTCAGTCTATGAGGCGTCTTGGCGATCTCCAAGGTTTCCGTTCAGGTGTGTTTGGCGACACCTGTGGCGATAAGCGGTCATTGCAGGTGTGTCGCCAGCGACACCCACTTATTAACATTCATGATACTTTAAATGCAAGCGCTGTCATCAGCGGGCCATAGGCTCAATCACCACAGTGTTGCCTCATTCGGTGACAGATCGTGACTTAACAGACATATTTACATTATTACTTCAAACAGGTAGGACCTCATTCATCTGATATTTGTGGTGGCTATCTGACGGTACGACATGTTGGAGGTTGTCGACGATAACAACGTCAGAACCGTCGCATGGGCCGTGCGAAGTGTGCTGTTAGGACTGTTCTGGACCCAACAACATGCTTCTAACATGAAACAATATGCATAGGAAGGTCACATGAACACATCTAACACATTATTCAGGTTTTTCCATGTTCGGTAGCGGTTACGTAGCGCGCGCTCCATCTGCTGCTCACTGTGAGGAAGAAGGAGAAGGCGGGAAACAATGTCGGCTGCTGGAGAGCCGACCGATTTCACAAACACGAGTCTGGTGCTGAGAAAAGGAAAACATGAAAAAGAGGGAAGAGTTAACTCAGTTATGGCGAGGATCGCTGGATAAATGAGTCAACGCTTCCAGAGATGTGGTGGCTGAGCAGGTGCCCAAAGCTAGCGGGTGTGATGACGCTAACATGGCGGCGACCACTAGCGCCGCCACACTGGCACTGTGGCTAGTAAGCCCACCAGGCCGCGACGACGGCTGGACGGGAACGTGGACACTGAGGATGAGGATGAAGTCCGAGGTGAGGGACGAGGATGACAAGTGGCTGACCGCTGTTGATAATCGGGTTTGTGCCATTTTGAATTGGATCCGATTCAGTATAAGTTGGACACACGGTCCATTCCCTTCTTGTTCTCCTCCAACTTCTGAGGGACTGGGCTGAAGACGAGATCCTCCTGCCAAGGCCTCCTGATGAAGAGCATCGCTCCGGGAGAGAGAAGGTCAGCAGCTTGGAGACCTTCACGACCCCAGCCATTGGCCTGTGCATCTAGATGCCGAGACATGGGTTTACTCGTGGAAGAAGGGCCTGTCAAAGTGTCCAACTTTGATTTCCCTGTGAGTCAAGAAAAAATAAACTTTTCCGATGACTTCTATGTTAGAAAGTTGGAGAAAAGGCTCGTAGAGATTGGCTTGTCCATCCCAAGAAAACAGACTCTTTATTTGGCTCTTGTTGTAAACTGTTTAACGACTGTACAAGTCGGCCCAAACTTGCTAATCAGGGCAATAATGATGGGAGACATGTGGCTGCTCTGCTGAAACAACAAGAAACGTCCTGTGATCATATCACAGACTAAAGGAAGATTCAATACCATGACATCTCTAGACGAGTCTCCTCACAGAGACCGCTATGACTGGAAACACATTGAACTATTTGACTGGAAGGTCAATCGAGGACGACCTCCTACGCCAGATGGATTTCAAGGATCTAATTCAGGACTTTGCATCCAAGAAAAGTAGGAGGAGGTTTCTACAGGTGAGTAACATTAAATCATTTATATCAATGCTTGTTTTGTTGGTGCTAGTGGGTGAAAGGAAAATGTAGTTAATGTATTGTTTTGTGCATTGTGATGTGTAGTCACATTTCTGGTGTGTACTTTGTACACTAGGCTACTACTTCCTTTCATTTGTTATCCTATTCTGCCATCTACTGGGTAAGATTGGAAATGCGTTCGGGGAACCTGATGTGTATATTTGGTCTTGTCAATAGTTTTTATTTTTCCGGTAGAAAATCGTGGGCATAGGGCCCCGGGGAAGGTGTGTTAGCCCTGGGCCCGGGGAGGTTTAATGCGGCCCTGCTGTTGACCATCTGAGTTGGTGGCATCGGCCAGGCGAAGCTTTTCAAAGATGAAACTGGTTAAAAGCTATGTGCCACCTCCATGTCGCAGGACAGACTATGTGGGCTCGCCCTTCTGCCAATTGAAAAGGATGTTGCAGCCCAGCTGAATTACAAGGATGGTATTGCTGAGGTTGCGGCCAAGAAGGCAAGGAAAGTGACTTTCACTTAATCCATGTTTGTGTTTGCTGAATCTCATTTGTTTGAGTTACAGTACAGGGCACACTAGTGTTTTACTGCTATGTATATCTTTGTATTGTAAGTAGTTGTTGCTTGCCCTGTCCTAAGAATGTCAATGTTCAGAATGACCCTGTGTTATGCTGTCTGTGCACTTGATGAATAAAAGACTTTTACTTTGACACTACAGTCGCCTACTGTAGTGTCAATAATGTATTGCACTGATTACGCATGCGCTACAACTAGAATAGCCATGTGCTAGCCCCCCCCCCCCCCCCCCCCCCCCCGCAGTAGTAGTAGTATCAGAGTCAGCAGACAGCCACAGGTTTTTCATCAGTCAGTGCTGTTGAGCTCTCAGTCAGTTGTGAGTGAATGTGATCCGTTGGGCTGCAGAGATTAAATAAATTCAAGACAGCAAACAACATATTTCTACCAACATGTGTATGAATAGTTGAGTCGGGTGGAGCGACGACCAGACATTCACCCGTCCGTCGCGTTCTGGGAGTACAGGTTTTATAGTTATTAATAACCAGTCAACATAACCACAGTCAAAGCCACCGTGATTCGTTCACGGGGATAAAGTCATTCGTTGGCAGGAGGAATGGGCTGTGTTCAAGACAGCTAATACACAGCTGATTCAGTTCAGTTCTTTCACCCAAAAGATTGGTTATTTTTATTCGTGTCGTTCTTCTAACTCCATGGAGATGAAGGCGCTAATAGGACTGCTGCTGTTGGTTGGTTGTCACGGTGTGTCCTCAGGTAAGACTGTTTAAACTAATATAACAGCATTTATTTTATATCTGAACCGTCAAAACGAAACTAGCCTGCTGGCCGTTTGATGACGTCGTTAATAAATGTTCAATCTATAGTCGATACCAAACATTAAACTTCAGTTTGGAGTCAATCCAATGTCTATTTTTAGTTCACTTTTAATATACTCAGAGATATCTTATTATTAACCTTTTCTACATTCTTGTTCAATCATCACACACACACACACACACACACACACACACACACACAGTGATGTACAGTATTAACCTGTCTGTCTGTTTGTCTGTCTGTCTGTCTGTCTGTCTACAGTGATTCACTCTCTGAAGTTTTTCTACACGGGGTCGTCTGGAGTATCAAGCATCCCAGAGTTTGTGGCTGTTGGGATGGTGGATGAACTTCAGTTTCAATACTATGACAGCAACAGTCAGGAAGTAGAAGTCAAACAGTCCTGGATGGACCGGCTCACCAGAGATGATCCAGACTACCTGGAGAGGGAGACTGGAAACGCTCGGCATCACCATCAGCGCTTAAATGCCAACATTGAGACTCTGAAGAAGCGCTTTAACCAGACAGGAGGTCAGTTTATATCTAATGTCTTACCTCTCACATGTAGATATCCATCATTTTAATGTCACAAAAAAGTTTCACCATATTCCTAAAACCACACACACACACACACACACACATAGTGGTTACGTAGCGCGCGCTCCATCTGCTGCTCACTGTGAGGAAGAAGGAGAAGGCGGGAAACAATGTCGGCTGCTGGAGAGCCGACCGATTTCACAAACACGAGTCTGGTGCTGAGAAAAGGAAAACATGAAAAAGAAGGAAGAAGTTCATCAGTTATGGCGAGGATCGCTGGATAAATGAGTCAACGCTTCCAGAGATGTGGTGGCTGAGCAGGTGTCCAAAGCTAGCGGGTGTGATGATGCTAACATGGCGACAGCTAACGTTAGCACCACCGAGTACAACTACAATAGCTGTGTGCGTGTGACCTGGCTAACACTCTCTCTCTCTCTCTCTCTCTCTCTCTCTCTCTCTCTCTCTCTCTCTCTCTCTCTGTCTCTCTCTCTCAGGTGTACACATATATCAGATGATGTTTGGTTGTGAGTGGGATGATGAGGATGATACTACTGATGGTTATGAACTGTATGGTTATGATGGGGAGGACTTCATAGTGTTGGACCTGAAGAACCTGAGATGGATCGCTCCAACACCACAGGCTTTCATCTCCAAACGGAAATGGGACCAGGATAGAGCTGGGTTAGAATACCTGAAGAACTACTACAACAAGGAGTGTGTTGATTGGCTGAAGAAGTTCCTGGCCTATGGGAAGAGCACTCTGCAGAGAACAGGTAGAGTCACATGACCTGGTGGGCGTCGACAGACACACGTCTGTAGTACTGATGTTTTAACTGTAATGGTGTGTTTCTATACACATGTGCTGGCCGCCCAGTTGCTGGGATTTGCGTCTCCATGACAACGGGGCTTAAACTGATGCCGCGCTCGTCTTGAGTTGATGGCGTTTAAAAGCAGCGCCCTCTATAGCGCTGTTTACTTACCATGCTTTCTCTCTTCCACTCTTTCCTCCCACTCTCCCTGTTTACCCCTCTCTCCCTTTTCTTTATTTATCTCTCCTCTCTCTCCCCTCTCATAACCTTGACCCCCCCTGTTGCTCTCTATCATAATATGTTATAATACTATGCTGTCATAATAATGGTATCATAATAAATATGCTATATGTCATTATCAGTGTGTTTTTACATTCAGAAATAACCCCCCCCCCCTCTCTAAACTTAACATGCTACCATGAACACAAGTGTTTTACTCTCTCTCTCTCTCACTCTCTCTCTCTCTCTCTCTCTCTCTCCCTCCCTCCCTCCCTCCCTCCCCCCAGAGCGTCCTGAGGTGTCTCTCCTCCAGAGGAGACCCTCCTCCCCAGTGGTGTGCCATGCTACAGGCTTCTACCCTGACAGGGTGGTGGTGTTCTGGAGGAGAGACGGCGAGGAGCTTTATGAGCATGTGGACCATGGGGAGGTCCTCCCCAACCCCGACGGGACCTTCCAGGTCAGCGTGGACCTGGACCTGGCGTCGGTCCCAAGGGAGGACTGGCGGAGGTACGAGTGTGTGGTCCAGCTGAAAGGCATTGAGGACATCTCTACCCCACTGGACCCGGCCCTCGTCAGGACCAACTGGGGAAAGACCGGCCCTGGAGGGGATGGAGGTAGGAACACATGTCTCACCACCTCCACCTGACCTCATCACAACCACTGGTCTACCTGGACACACCTGAAGCTACGTGGTGAACACACCGCTCTCATGAAGCGCTCACTTCAGCGGACCACGTTGGATTGTGGGTAAATGAGTCGTAGTGAGAGGACAAGGCTAGGATCAGTGTCAGCGGCAGGTCACATGACCCTGAGCTCCAGGAGATTCTGAATATATATATCATGTATGTAGCAGCATGTGTCTGTACACTGACCTGCAGATATGTGGTGAAGTGATGGAAGGACTGTCCAACACGGAGTATTATCACACACCTCATTTTCTTTTCTTGGTTTACCTGAAGGGGTCAAGAATGACATCACCACCCCCATCATCATCGCTGTTCTCATCCTGGCTGCTGTTGCTGCTGCTGGTGTTGCTGGAGTCTTTGTGTACAAGAAGAGGAGCGGTGAGTGAATCACACTATCATCTGATTGGTAGACGTATAATAACATTAGGATGTTTACCACTGTTACACACTCATCATTTCTCTTCATCCTTAGGTTCAGCCAAACACCGACCAGCTGGTGAGTTAAATGTGTTTTTACTGTTTTTACTACTACTACTACTACTACTACTACCACTACTACTACTACTACTACTACTACCACTACTACTACCACTACTACTACTACTACTACTACTACTACTGCTACTACTACTACTACTACTACTACTACTACTACTACTACTATGTTGATCCAGATAACTTCATGACTTCTCCTCCTCACGTTCTGCTACTTACCAGGTTCTCACAGCAGCTCTGGGATCAGTGAGGAACAGAGTCCAGCTCCTGAGGCCCAACCTCTGACCACATGGTCAGTATTTTGTGACATCATTCACAACATTTTAGAGGATGGGTGGGAGGGTGATAATATCTTTACAGTACATGACATGTACATGTGTATCATCACAGTCATGTATTTACAGTAGTGCTGTCAAAATGAACGTGTTAATATTTGCGTTAATTTTGAAAGATATAACGTGTAAAAATGTTTTAACGCAATTAATGCAGCTTTGTTTGCTTCATGTGGCAGGTGACCTAAGTGATGATGAGTGCCGCAAAACCGAATGGCCATTAGCCATCCTGGCTAAAGATGGATAAGGACAAAGAAGGAGTTTTAGGTGGAAAGTTTCACTTTAAAAAGTTGCCCGACGGATGTTTGGAGAAAACAAAAGTAATCTGAACAGTTTGCAAAGTCGAATTTAATTACCACAGAACTAATTTGTCTTTGAAATATCACCCTAAAGCAAAACACCCCACCGAAACTACAGGGCTTCGCCAATTACAGGAGTGTGGTACTCGGCAAATACCGAAACCTGTAAGTGAGAAGGTAACTAATGCTTTGGCAGATAATGATAATGATAATAATAAACAGACCCGTCTGTCTCAGTAACTGGCCGAATGTAAAGGACATTCAGAACTCGGCTGAATATTTCCTTGTTCTTTTGTTCATATTTACATGTTCTGTTGTGGACCTTTCTGAAATTCACCTGCACTTTAAGATATAGGCCTGGGTTTGTTATTATTTCTGTTAGTGCATAAAAGAAATATGCCTTTTTCAAGCTGACAGTCAATTTTGATGGCCTTGATGGTTTTATTGGAGTTGTAGTTCCCAGGAGAGAATCTGTGTTCAAAGTTTAAAAGATGCTATTAAACAATTGTATTTAAATTGAAATACTTCCTTTGTGTTGATTCTACATGAATTCCATCATTTTACAGTTAAGTATCCATTATTACAAGCGTCAGCGTCAGGGTTAGGTGGTGTGACGATGGTGTCAAGGGGGGGCCAGCTCAGCTCACTTTAGCGCTATAGCTAAGGCTAACCTGACAAGTTATTTAGCAATAGCTTCAAACAAAAAGGCCATTCGTTACGCAGGAATCCCATTTTAAATACATTTAAGGACAATCGTATCATTTAAAATAGAATAGTAAAATAAAGTATCAGAAGTTCAAAACAAATAATCATAAAATAATAATAAATATGCCAGTATGCAAACATACATTTGAATTGAAAGCTGTGAAATGTTTTGAGCCCTGATCCAAAGTGTTGAGCAGACCTCACATGATATGTGCTGATAGAAACTATTTGTGCTTCACTGTGCTTGGGTTTGAACCCTGGGAACAGAAAGCAGACTCCTACTTCAGTATTAACACAGAATTTACCTCAGGTTAGGAGTTAGTAGGAGTTAGTGAAGTAAGTGTTTGTAAGCTTTGTGAATCTCATTCAGTGCTAAGATGGCAATCTCATGAAACATTGCAGTAACTGCATCAATGACGATGTGAATGAGTCTTAAACTACAGACTCGAGACCAAAGCTCGAGACCCATTCCATGTACCGGGCGGCTACAGAGCTCCGCCCCCAGCAACATGATTGGTCGAAATACATTTGAACCGGAAGGCGTCATCACCACCAGACTGTAGGTGTTCATCTCATAGACATATACATAAATGTATATGTATATATGTCTATGGTTCATCTAAGGTCGCTATGGAGGCCTACGAGGCGAGAGGTAAAGTGGCGATCTCCAAGGTTTCCGTTCAGGTGTGTTTGGCGACACCTGTGGCGATAAGCGGTCATTGCAGGTGTGTCGCCAGCGACACCCACTTCTTAACATTCATGATACTACAAATGCAAGCGCTGTCATCAGCGGGCCATAGGCTCAATCACCGCAGTGTTGCCTCATTCGGCGACAGATCGTGACTTAACAGACATATTTACATTCTTACTTCAAACAGGTAGGACCTCATTCATCTGATATTTGTGGTGGCTATCTGACGGTACGACATGTTGGAGGTTGTCGACGATAACAACGTCAGAACCGTCGCATGGGCCGTGCGAAGTGTGCTGTTAGGACTGTTCTGGACCCAACAACATGCTTCTAACATGAAACAATATGCATAGGAAGGTCACATGAACACATCTAACACATTATTCAGGTTTTTCCATGTTCGGTAGCGGTTACGTAGCGCGCGCTCCATCTGCTGCTCACTGTGAGGAAGAAGGAGAAGGCGGGAAACAATGTCGGCTGCTGGAGAGCCGACCGATTTCACAAACACGAGTCTGGTGCTAAGAAAAGGAAAACGTAATGAAAAGAAGTAAGAATTTAATCCGTTATGGCGAGGATCGCTGGATAAATGAGTCAACGCTTCCAGAGATGTGGTGGCTGAGCAGGTGTCCAAAGCTAGCGGGTGTGATGATGCTAACATGGCGGCGACCACTAGCGCCGCCACACTGGCACTGTGGCTAGTAAGCCCACCAGGCCGCGACGACGGCAGGACGGGAACGTGGACACTGAGGATGAGGATGAAGTCCGAGGTGAGGGACAAGGATGAAAAGCGGCTGACCGCTATTGATAATCGGGTTTGTGCCATTTTGAATTGGATCCGATTCAGTATAAGTTGGACACACGGTCCATTCCCTTCTTGTTCTCCTCCAACTTCTGAGGGACTGGGCTGAAGACGAGATCCTCCTGCCAAGGCCTCCTGATGAAGAGCATCGCTCCGGGAGAGAGAAGGTCAGCAGCTTGGAGACCTTCACGACCCCAGCCATTGGCCTGTGCATCTAGATGCCGAGACATGGGTTTACTCGTGGAAGAAGGGCCTGTCAAAGTGTCCAACTTTGATTTCCCCGTGAGTCAAGAAAAAATAAAGATTTCCGATGACTTCTATGTCAGAAAGTTGGAGAAAAGGCTCGTAGAGATTGGCTTGTCCATCCCAAGAAAACAGACTCTTTATTTAGCTCTCGTTGTAAACTGTTTAACGACTGTACAAGTCGGCCCAAACTTGCTAATCAGGGCAATAATGATGGGAGACATGTGGCTGCTCTGCTGAAACAACAAGAAACATCCTGTGATCATATCACAGACTAATGGAAGATTCAATACCATGACATCTCTAGACGAGTCTCCTCACAGAGACCGCTATGACTGGAAACACATTGAACTATTTGACTGGAAGGTCAATCGAGGACGACCTCCTACGCCAGATGGATTTCAAGGATCTAATTCAGGACTTTGCATCCAAGAAAAGTAGGAGGAGGTTTCTACAGGTGAGTAACATTAAATCATTTATATCAATGCTTGTTTTGTTGGTGCTCGTGGGTGAAAGGGAAATGTAGTTAATGTATTGTTTTGTGCATTGTGATGTGTAGTCACATTTCTGGTTTGTACTTTGTACACTAGGCTACTACTTCCTTTCATTTGTTATCCTATTCTGCCATCTACTGGGCAAGATTGGTTATGCGTTCGGGTAATCTGATGGGAATATTTGGTTTGTCAATAGTTAGTTAGTTAGTTGTCCGGTGGAAAATCGTGGGCATAGGGCCCCGGGGAAGGTGTGTTAGCCCTGGGCCCCGGGGAGGATTAATGCGGCCCTGCTGTTGACCATCTGAGTTGGTGGCATCGGCCAGGCGAAGCTTTTCAAAGATGAAACTGGTTAAAAGCTATGTGCCACCTCCATGTCGCAGGACAGACTATGTGGGCTCGCCCTTCTGCCAATTGAAAAGGATGTTGCAGCCCAGCTGAACTACAAGGATTGTATTGCTGAGGTTGCGGCCAAGAAGGCAAGGAAAGTGACTTTCACTTAATCCATGTTTGTGTTTGCTGAGTCCATCTCATTTGTTTGAGTTACAGTACAGGGCACACTAGTGTTTTACTGCTATGTTTATCTTTGTATTGTAAGTAGTTGTTGCTTGCCCTGTCCTAAGAATTTCAATGTTCAGAATGACCCTGTGTTATGCTGTCTGTGCACTTGATGAATAAAATACTTTTACTTTGACACTACAGTAGCCTACTGTAGTGTCAATGATGTATTGCACCGAGATTACGCATGCGGTACAACTAGAATAGCCATGTGCGTGTGACTGTGATTCATGCACATGCAGTAGTGCCCAGTAGTAGTAGTAGTAGTAGCAGTAGTAGTAGTAGTAGTAGTAGTAGTAACAGTAGTAGTAGTAGTAGTAGCAGTAGTAGCAGCAGCAGTAGTATCAGAGTCAGCAGACAGCCACAGGTTTTTCATTAGTCAGTTCAGTTGAGAGTGAATGTGATCCGTTGGGCTGCAGAGATTAAATAAATTCAAGACAGCAATCAACATATTTCTACCAACATGTGTATGACTAGTTGAGTCGGGTGGAGCGATGACCAGACATTCACCCGTCCGTCTCGTTCTGGGAGAACAGGTTTTATAGTTCATAGTAACCAGTCAACATAACCACAGTCAGAGCCACCGTGATTCTTTCACGGGGATAAAGTCATTCGTTGGCAGGAGGAATGGGCTGTGTTCAAGACAGCTAATACACAGCTGATTCAGTTCAGTTTCGTTCACCCAAAAGATCGGTTCTTTTTATTCGTGTCGTTCTTCTAACTCCATGGAGATGAAGGCGCTAATAGGACTACTGCTGTTGGTTGGTTGTCACGGTGTGTCCTCAGGTAAGACTGTTTAAACTAATATAACAGCATTTATTTTATATCTGAACCGTCAAAACGAAACTAGCCTGCTGGCCGTTTGATGACGTTGTTAATAAATGTTCAATCTATAATCGATACCAAACATTAAACTTCAGTTTAAAGTCAATCCAATGTCTATTTTTAGATCACTTTTAAGTATTATATTAACACTCAGGGATATATTATTACTTTTTCATGACCACATGAATATGGTCGACTCCCACTGCACACACACACACACACACAATACTGAAAACTAAAATAGTGAGTAAACATTGGGTAAGTGAGTAAGTACAGTAATACCCTATATGGGGCATTATTGTAGCAGAACTATTTACAAATGTAAGTGGAGAGTTGTATCTGTATCTCAATCCGTGTGTGCAATCAGGTTTGAAATGTGTAAAACATAACAATAATAATAATAATAATAATAATACATATGTAGAGAAATCAGTAAATGCGTACATAGATATTAATGTATGCCAGTATTTAGCTCCAAGACAAGTGTAAGAGGCAGGTATAGTCTTATTGTTGAACACCTTTTTTGGTGACTTGCGGTAATTGGGTCACGTGGTGTTGGGGAGATCATCTGCTCACCTGTTGAGTTTTTGTGGATGGAAGGAGGAGGGGGGGGGGATGGGGGAAGTCTTATTTCTGCTGACTGCTGTTTATCGCTGTTGATAGTCTTTGTATGCATTTTTGGACACTTTTGTACGCCAGTGAAACACTTATGAAACGTCTTGGATGCACAACTTTGTTTCTTCTGCAAATAAAACTACAAAACGCAGCCATTGGATCTGTGAATCATTGACAGCCAACGCGTCTCTCCCCTCAGCCTCTCGGTGATGAACTGAAATACAGAAATAATAATAATACTAATAATACTAATAATATTAGTAATACTAATACTAATAATACTAATTATACTACTAATACTAATAATATTAATAATACTAATTATAATACTACTAATAATACTAATTATAGTACTACTAATAATACTAATAATATTAATAATACTAATAATACTAATTATAATACTACTACTACCACTACCACTACTACTACTACTACTAATAATGACTTTATGCATATAGCACTTTTCAAAACAAAATTACAAAGTGCTTTCCATAAAAACAAAAATAGGAAAGGACATCTCATTGGTCTTTCCTCTCTCCTCGCATGGTTTCCTTGCGTATTTCGATGAGTGCTTTTACCTCCTGATTGCACCGTCTGACTGCAACTCATTTGAATCTAGGAGCAGTTCACCTACAGGCCTACCTGGCTGAATATAGTTATTAGCTACAGTTTGCGGCAAAAGTGTACATTCAACCCACAATGCATTATGTTTTGGTTCGCTTCCTATAGTTGGGTCGGGTCACGTTCACACTTGAAGCGAATCGAACCAGAGCTCACTTGGAAGTGTCTCTTTCTGGCTGTCTATAGTGATGTGTCTGTCTGTCTACAGGGATGTACAGTATTAACCTGTCTGTCTGTCTGTCTGTATACAGTGATGTACAGTAACCTGTCTGTCTAGCCGTCTACAGTGATGTCTGTCTGTCTACAGTGCTTCACTCTCTGAAATACTTCTGCACGGCGTCATCTGGAGTACCAAACTTCCCAGAGTTTGTGGCTGTTGCGTTGGTGGATGAACTTCAGATTGGCTCCTATGACAGCAACAGCCAGACAGCAGAACCCAAACAGGCCTGGATGGACCAGCTCATGAGAGATTACCCAAACTACCTGGAGATGGAAACTCACAGGGGTTTGGATTCCCAGCAGCAATACAAAGTCAGAATTGACGATCTGAAGCAGCGCTTTAACCAAACAGGAGGTAAGTTTATATCTAATGTCTTATGTTACATGGTTGCAAAATATAGAGGCAAAAATAAAATAAATACACACATACCTCTCTAACTTCCACAATAACTTACCAGCAGCGAACGAGAGGATGGAAAGCGGACCGTACCGGTACAAATATACGTGTTGTCATAACAACCGATTCTGATTGGTTGAAACTCCCTCCGTGAATGAAGCTCATGGAATCAAATTTATTTTGAGCTTGCGGAAAAGTTTTGTGGTTGTAAAACATGTTTGGTTATCTGAAATCAAATGGTGAAATGATCATAAGAATGTGTATTTATTTGTAGTTTTTTGGCTGGACCGGCAGGCCATTCCTATATCCGCACCGCTCTGTCACTGACTGAGGCTGTGTTCAGAATCTCATACTAACGTACTATTCATACTAAGTATGTATGTATGTAGTGCATTTACACTGCATAGTATGTGGATTTTGTGTTTGCGACAAAATGCCCGGATGTATACGAGCAAGAATCTCTGAGTATGCGGCGTGAGCTTACTGGACATACTGCCCCACAATGCATTGCATCTCTTCAGACGTCACCTCACATCTCCGAAAACTTTGGAGACAATTTCCAAACAGGCGTCATTTAGCCAGCTAAATAGTTCACTAAAATGTGTTTGTGAAAACATTTTTAGGTGAGAAATAAGCCGCAGAGTTGCTGAATCGGTCTTCATTTTAGATTGATAACGGTTAGTTTAAACATTTTTCGGGAGTTTCCAGAGGCGGCGAGTATCGCTGGATGCCCCGGATTTGCATAAAGTAGAAGAGAACTCAACTTTATGCAAATGAGGAGCAACTAAACCCCACGCTCCCAGATGCATTGCAGGGCTGCTCACATAGACAATGAATGGGAGGCGTGGAAATGACTGTGGACGTACCTCTAGAGAGCGTTTACAAGCGCTCTGTTTATTGACTGCCGTTCATTGTGTATGTACCGAGCGCTAAGGACGGATTCACGGTCCGGACACATGCTAGGTTTGGACCCAGTCTGGTTTATAAATGTGTTGGCTAGAGTGGCCACGGTTTGGACATTTTCACACCGGTGGATGTTCTTCTGGGGACACCGGTGTTAAAGCAAATCTACGATAGGATTGCTGCGTGGACGCCAGCGGTTTTCGGATCCACTCATCGGTCCGACTCCGACTCTGTTACTGCAGAGCTTCAATGTCACATAAACGTTTCAGAAGACACACGGCTTCCATAGTATGAGATTAGGCCGACTTCCCAATTATCACCAAGCAAACGGGTGGTTTGAACATTGTGCAAAGTTATGATGAAGTTGCACAGCAGGACGAGCGCTGTTCACCTGAAGAGAAATCACACCGGCGCTATTGTGGAAGACATCTACCTCCTATTCATGTTTATTAAATGACCAGCCCGTTATTATTAGTAGGTAGAGCTTTTTGGTATCTTTTGCCTTCGTTTCCTTCGTCCTGTGTACAGTGGCTGAGTGTCCATATTGTGTCTTATTTCAAGAGTGCCCAATGAGGAGAGAGCGCATGCGCTTCTAGTTGAACATCTCTGAACTTTTCAGAAAGGCGCTGGTGACGTCGCTGTGGCTGATATGTTGTCAAGATTTTGTTGTCATAGAAACAAAACCCACACGCTGGGATGCAGCGCTCCCAGGCGCTTTTCTCCAGAGGAAAACGCTGTATGGACACAGAGCCTAAGGAACATAGTCAATATTAATAATAGGCTACATTTGAGCAATAAACGTTCAAATATAATTTGAATATAAAAAATAATAAGGAATGAAGTTCGAATGGGATTATAGAGGAAGATTGACAGCCCTAGTGTGGTCTCTCTCTCTCTCTCTCTCTCTCTCTCTCTCTCTCTCTCTCTCTCTCTCTCTCTCTCTCAGGTGCCCACATATATCAGGTGATGACTGGTTGTGAGTGGGATGATGAGGATGATACTACTGATGGTTATAGACAGTTTGGTTATGATGGGGAGGACTTCATAGTGTTGGACCTGAAGACCCTGACATGGATCGCTCCAGTACAACAGGCTTTCATCACCAAACTGAGCTGGGACCAGAATAAAGCTTGGTTACAATACCTGAAGTACTACTACACCAAGGAGTGTGTTGATTGGCTGAAGACGCTCCTGGCCTATGGGAAGAGCACTCTGCAGAGAACAGGTAGAGTCACATGACCTGGTGGGCGTCGACAGACACGTCTGTGGTCCTGGGCCCTCATTTATCAATGTTGCGTACGAAGAAATCTGTGGACAAAACGTGGGATTTATCAACTTGTTCTTGGCTTATAATGTGCGTACTTTAGGAGAAGATAAACACACAGGGTCTGGCCATGCGTACGCACAGCAAGCGGTAGAGTGAAAAGGAAAATCACCAGAAAGAAATTGAAAACATGACCAGTTATTGCTTTTGACCAACTTATATTAATACAAGAATTCCCCCCCAGAAAGTAACGTGATTTTTAATGATAAAATCGATGTAGTCCTACGCCGAAAGTAGGCCTATACAATAATTGTATCAAGTAAGATTGATAATTAATTAGATAATTTGACTATGCTGCATATTACTAACTAAAGTCATGTAGTAAGTCATGAAATTCTGTATAATTATGGCACCTGTAGGAGGTGCGTGCGTCCAATGGCTGACCTAGCGTTATTACAGGAAGTGGTGGGTGCTGACCTAGTGTTATTAGAGGAAGTGGTGGGTGCTGACCTAGTGTTATTAGAGGAAGTGGTGGGTGCTGACCTAGTGTTATTAGAGGAAGTGGTGGGTGCTGATCTAGTGTTATTAGAGGAAGTGGTCGGTGCTGACCTAGTATTATTAGAGGAAGTGGTGGGTGCTGACCTAGTGTTATTACAGGAAGTGGTGGGTGCTGCAGGCTACATAAGAAGAAGTGAGCGTGTTTTCAGACAACACACCAACTTATTGCCGTGTCTAAGTCCTCAGGTTTTTGGCTACTGATTCGTCTCAGAGACAGTTCAGAGATATAGCAGGAGTTTCCCAGCCCTCGCTAAGCTGTTTAATGCCTGGCAGCAGTCGTTGCTGGTATGTCTCTGAGTCCTGGTGTTTTAACTGTAACACTACAGGAGGACCCAGGAACATGTCTCTGAGTCCTGGTGGTTTAACTCTAACACTACAGGAGGACCCAGGAACATGTCTCTGAGTCCTGGTGGTTTAACTCTAACACTACAGGAGGACCCAGTAACGTGTCTCCGAGTCCTGGTGGTTTAACTGTAACACTACAGGAGGACCCAGGAACATGTCTCTGAGTCCTGGTGGTTTAACTGTAACACTACAGGAGGACCCAGGAACATGTCTCTGAGTCCTGGTGATTTAACTGTAACACTACAGGAGGACCCAGGAACATGTCTCTGAGTCCTGGTGGTTTAACTGTAACACTACAGGAGGACCCAGTAACAGACACAATACCTCTCTCTCTTCTCTGTTTTCTGTCTTGACCCACTCTGTCACTTTCTATCAATATAGTATGCTATATATGTTACCATAATAATATACTATGTCATTATCAGTGTGGGTTTACATTCCGAAATAAACCCTCTCTCTCTCTAAACTTAACATGCTACCATGAACACAAGTATTCTCTCCATGTCTGTCTGTCTGTCTCTCTTTCTCTCTCTCTCTCTCTCTCTCTCTCTCTCTCTCTCTCTCTCTCCAGAGCGTCCTGAGGTGTCTCTCCTCCAGAGGAGACCCTCCTCCCCAGTGGTGTGCCATGCTACAGGCTTCTACCCTGACAGGGTGGTGGTGTTCTGGAGGAGAGACGGCGAGGAGCTTTATGAGCATGTGGACCATGGGGAGGTCCTCCCCAACCCCGACGGGACCTTCCAGGTCAGCGTGGACCTGGACCTGGCGGAGGTCCCACGGGAGGACTGGCGGAGGTACGAGTGTGTGGTCCGGCTGAAAGGCATCGAAGACATCCTCACCCCACTGGACCCGGCCCTCGTCAGGACCAACTGGGGAAAGACCGGCCCTGGAGGGGATGGAGGTAGGAACACATGTCTCACCACCTCCACCTGACCTCATCACAACCACTGGTCTACCTGGACACACCTGAAGCTATTTGATTAACACACAGCTCTCAGGAAGAGCTCACTTCAGCACAACACGTTGGATTGTGGGTAAATGAGTACTATGAAGAGGGCTAGGCTAAGGTGACGTTGTGTCATGTATGTAGCATCACGTGTCCACAGACATGTGGTTCAATGGTGGAGGGATGGAGGGGTGATGGACTCTGTCCAACATATATTATTACACACCTGATTTTCTTTTCTTGATTTACCTGAAGGGGTCAAGAGTGACATCACCACCCCCATCATCATTGTGTGTGTTGTTCTCCTCCTCCTCACTGCTGCTGGAGTCTTTCTGTACAAGAAGAGGAACAGTGAGTGAATCAAAGTCTTCAGGAGGACTAACACCTGACCTCCACCTGCTGTCCATTCCTAGAATCTGATTGGTTGTCGTTGTAAACTAGTGGTCTGGTTTGTAGAAACCTCTCCATGTCTGAATGATGAGCCTCCTCCAATGTCTTCTCCACAGTGATGTTGTGTCATTAAGACTATTAAGTATAATAACATTATATATTTATCACTGTTACAACACTCATCAATTCTCTTGATCCTTAGGTTCAGCCAAGAGCCGACCAGCTGGTGAGTAAAATGTGTATTTACTGCAGTTCTGTTATGATTAACACGACTACCAACACAGAGACCTTGGTGACTTCAGGATTGAATGAGAGTCTAGCTCACTGGACTATACAGCTCTGTTGATCTAGATACATGTAGCTCACTGGACTATACAGCTCTGTTGATCTAGATACATGTAGCTCACTGGACTATACAGCTCTGTTGATCTAGATACATGTAGCTCACTGGACTATACAGCTCTGTTGATCTAGATACATGTAGCTCACTGGACTATACAGCTCTGTTGATCTAGATACATGTAGCTCACTGGACTATACAGCTCTGTTGATCTAGATACATGTAGCTCACTGGACTATACAGCTCTGTTGATCTAGATACATGTAGCTCACTGGACTATACAGCTCTGTTGATCTAGATACATGTAGCTCACTGGACTATACAGCTCTGTTGATCTAGATACATGTAGCTCAGTCATGACTTCTCCTCACGTTCTGCTACTTACCAGGTTCTCACAGCTCTGGGAACAGTGAGGAACAGAATCCAGCTCCTGAGGTCCAACCTCTGACCACTTGGTCAGTATTTTGTGACATCACAACATTTAGAGGATGGGTGGGAGGGTGATAATATCTTTACAGTACATGACATGTACATGTGTATCATCACAGTCATGTATTTACAGTAGTGCTGTCAAAATGAACGTGTTAATATTTCGCGTTAATTTTGAAAGATATAACGTGTAAAAATGTTTTAACGCAATTAATGCAGCTTTGTTTACTTCCTGTGGCAGGTGACCTAAGTGACGATGAGTGCCGCAAAACCGGATGGCCATTAGCCATCCTGGCTAAAGATGGATAAGGACAAGGAAGGAGTTTTAGGTGGAAAGTTTCACTTTAAAAAGTTGCCCGACGGATGTTTGGAGAAAACAAAAGTAATCTGAACAGTTTGCAAAGCCGAATTTAATTACCACAGAACTAATTTGTCTTTGAAATATCACCTCAAAGCAAAACACCCCACCGAAACTACAGGGCTTCGCCAATCTAAAGTACAGGAGTGTGGTACTCGGCAAATACCTAAACCTGTAAGTGAGAAGGTAACTAATGCTTTGGCAGATAATGATAATGATAATAATAAACAGACCCGTCTGTCTCAGTAACTGGCCGAATGTAAAGGACATTCAGAACTCGGCTGAATATTTCCTTGTTCTTTTGTTCATATTTACATGTTCTGTTGTGGACCTTTCTGAAATTCACCTGCACTTTAAGATATAGGCCTGGGTTTGTTATTATTTCTGTTAGTGCATAAAAGAAATATGCCTTTTTCAAGCTGACAGTCAATTTTGATGGCCTTGATGGTTTTATTGGAGTTGTAGTTCCCAGGAGAGAATCTGTGTTCCAAGTTTAAAAGATGCTATTAAACAATTGTATTTAAATTGAAATACTTCCTTTGTGTTGATTCTACATGAATTCCATCATTTTACAGTTAAGTATCCATTATTACAAGCATCAGCATCAGGGTTAGGTGGTGTGACGATGGTGTCAAGGGGGGGCCAGCTCAGCTCACTTTAGCGCTATAGCTAAGGCTAACCTGACAAGTTATTTAGCAATAGCTTCAAACAAAAAGGCCATTTGTTACGCAGGAATCCCATTTTAAATACATTTAAGGACAATCGTATCATTTAAAATAGAATAGTAAAATAAAGTATCAGAAGTTCAAAACAAATAATCATAAAATAATAATAAATATGCCAGTATGCAAACATACATTTGAATTGAAAGCTGTGAAATGTTTTGAGCCCTGATTCAAAGTGTTGAGCAGACCTCACATGATATGTGCTGATAGAAACTATTTGTGCTTCACTGTGCTTGGGTTTGAACCCTGGGAACAGAAAGCAGACTCCTACTTCAGTATTAACACAGAATGTGCCTCAGGTTAGGAGTTAGTAGGAGTTAGTAAAGTAAGTGTTTGTAAGCTTTGTGAATCTCATTCAGTGCTAAGATGGCAATCTCATGAAACATTGCAGTAACTGCATCAATGATGATGTGAATGAGTCTTAAACTACAGACTGACCAAAGCCAGACCCATTCCATGTACCGGGCGGCTACAGAGCTCCGCCCCCAGCAACATGATTGGTTGAAATACATTTGAACCGGAAGGCGTCATCACCACCAGACTGTAGGTGTTCATCTCATAGACATATATACATAAATGTATATTGTGGCGATCACGGCCATGCCCCCTATGGGGGTCCTGCGCAAGGGGTTGGACCCTACGGGGGTTACCTGCGCAAGGGGTTACCTGCGCAAGGGGTTGGACCCTATGGTGAATCTCGGGTAGGGGTTGGACCGTTAGTGAGGGTCCTAGTTGTGTTTGTCATCAGGTGTGCCGTGTTTCTGTCTGTGTGTATGGGTGTACAAATAAAGGCAACTCCCGGGGTCGTGCGGTGTATGGGGCACGGGAGTTGCGTAAACATGTAACCCTGGGCTCCTGTCTCATTCCTCCCGCACCGGTCGCCACATTGGTGTCAGAAGTGGGATTAGAACGGACCATGGAGAAGCGGACTGTCCCGGAGTGGGGATTGCCTATGGCGGCGCGGCCGAGAGAGGAGGAGACGGAGGAATGGCCCGCAGTTTCAGCTCCTGGCATGTCACCGGTCGCGACGGGCGCGACTGGTGCACAGCCACCCAGCTTGCCCTAGCGTTGGAGGGAACGGCGGTGCAAGTCCTCTGGACCTGGCCCGGCAGCCTGCGGGACCTCCAGGCCACGAACCTCGGTGCTGCAATGGACGAGACGGAGCGGGCGGAACGAGAGCGTTCCGACCCAAACCAGCCTGCAGACGACCGGTGCCTCCCGACCTCACGTCCGACGGGCGGACTACTGCGAGCAGGAAGAGGACGGAGAGGAGGGTTCCAGGCCTGGACTTCGCCCCAGCGGCCTAGCCGGCGCCGCCGGCTCGACGAACATTTGAGGGACTATGTGTCGGGTGAGGGGGTCGTCGGGGACGACTGACCCCTCAGGGGGGAGCTGTGTGGCGATCACGGCCATGCCCCCTATGGGGGTCCTGCGCAAGGGGTTGGACCCTACGGGGGTTACCTGCGCAAGGGGTTACCTGCGCAAGGGGTTGGACCCTATGGTGAATCTCGGGTAGGGGTTGGACCGTTAGTGAGGGTCCTAGTTGTGTTTGTCATCAGGTGTGCCGTGTTTCTGTCTGTGTGTATGGGTGTACAAATAAAGGCAACTCCCGGGGTCGTGCGGTGTATGGGGCACGGGAGTTGCGTAAACATGTAACCCTGGGCTCCTGTCTCATTCCTCCCGCACCGGTCGCCACAATATGTATATATGTCTATGGTTCATCTAAGGTCGCTATGGAGGCCTACGAGGCGAGAGGTAAAGTGGCGATCTCCAAGGTTTCCGTTCAGGTGTGTTTGGCGACACCTGTGGCGATAAGCGGCCATTGCAGGTGTGTCGCCAGCGACACCCACTTCTTAACATTCATGATACTACAAATGCAAGCGCTGTCATCAGCGGGCCATAGGCTCAATCACCGCAGTGCTGCCTCGGTGACAGATCGTGACTTAACAGACATATTTACATTATTACTTCAACTTCAAACAGGTAGGAACTCATTCATCTGATATTTGTGGTGGCTATCTGACGGTACGACATGTTGGAGGTTGTCGACGATAACAACGTCAGAACCGTCGCATGGGCCGTGCGAAGTGTGCCGTTAGGACTGCTCTGGACCCAACAACATGCTTCTAACATGAAACAATATGCATAGGAAGGTCACATGAACACATCTAACACATTATTCAGGTTTTTCCATGTTCGGTAGCGGTTACGTAGCGCGCGCTCCATCTGCTGCTCACTGTGAGGAAGAAGGAGAAGGCGGGAAACAATGTCGGCTGCTGGAGAGCCGACCGATTTCACAAACACGAGTCTGGTGCTGAGAAAAGGAAAACATGAAAAAGAAGGAAGAGTTAACTCAGTTATGGCGAGGATCGCTGGATAAATGAGTCAACGCTTCCAGAGATGTGGTGGCTGAGCAGGTGTCCAAAGCTAGCGGGTGTGATGACGCTAACATGGTGGCGACCACTAGCGCCGCCACACTGGCACTGTGGCTAGTAAGCCCACCAGGCCGCAACGACGGCTGGACGGGAACGTGGACACTGAGGATGAGGATGAAGTCCGAGGTGAGGGACGAGGATGACAAGTGGCTGACCGCTGTTGATAATCGGGTTTGTGCCATTTTGAATTGGATCCGATTCAGTATAAGTTGGACACACGGTCCATTCCCTTCTTGTTCTCCTCCAGCTTCTGAGGGACTGGGCTGAAGACGAGATCCTCCTGCCAAGGCCTCCTGATGAAGAGCATCGCTCCGGGAGAGAGAAGGTCAGCAGCTTGGAGACCTTCACGACCCCAGCCATTGGCCTGTGCATCTAGATGCCGAGACATGGGTTTACTCGTGGAAGAAGGGCCTGTCAAAGTGTCCAACTTTGATTTCCCCGTTAGTCAAGAAAAAATAAACTTTTCCGATGACTTCTATGTTAGAAAGTTGGAGAAAAGGCTCGTAGAGATTGGCTTGTCCATCCCAAGAAAACAGACTCTTTATTTGGCTCTTGTTGTAAACTGTTTAACGACTGTACAAGTCGGCCCAAACTTGCTAATCAGGGCAATAATGATGGGAGACATGTGGCTGCTCTGCTGAAACAACAAGAAACGTCCTGTGATCATATCACAGACTAAAGGAAGATTCAATACCATGACATCTCTAGACGAGTCTCCTCACAGAGACCGCTATGACTGGAAACACATTGAACTATTTGACTGGAAGGTCAATCGAGGACGACCTCCTACGCCAGATGGATTTCAAGGATCTAATTCAGGACTTTGCATCCAAGAAAAGTAGAAGGTTTCTACAGGTGAGTAACATTAAATCATTTATATCAATGCTTGTTTTGTTGGTGCTAGTGGGTGAAAGGGAAATGTAGTTAATGTATTGTTTTGTGCATTGTGATGTGTAGTCACATTTCTGGTGTGTACTTTGTACACTAGGCTACTACTTCCTTTCATTTGTTATCCTATTCTGCCATCTACTGGGTAAGATTGGAAATGCGTTCGGGGAACCTGATGTGTATATTTGGTCTTGTCAATAGTTTTTATTTTTCCGGTAGAAAATCGTGGGCATAGGGCCCCGGGGAAGGTGTGTTAGCCCTGGGCCCGGGGAGGTTTAATGCGGCCCTGCTGTTGACCATCTGAGTTGGTGGCATCGGCCAGGCGAAGCTTTTCAAAGATGAAACTGGTTAAAAGCTATGTGCCACCTCCATGTCGCAGGACAGACTATGTGGGCTCGCCCTTCTGCCAATTGAAAAGGATGTTGCAGCCCAGCTGAATTACAAGGATGGTATTGCTGAGGTTGCGGCCAAGAAGGCAAGGAAAGTGACTTTCACTTAATCCATGTTTGTGTTTGCTGAATCTCATTTGTTTGAGTTACAGTACAGGGCACACTAGTGTTTTACTGCTATGTATATCTTTGTATTGTAAGTAGTTGTTGCTTGCCCTGTCCTAAGAATGTCAATGTTCAGAATGACCCTGTGTTATGCTGTCTGTGCACTTGATGAATAAAAGACTTTTACTTTGACACTACAGTCGCCTACTGTAGTGTCAATAATGTATTGCACTGATTACGCATGCGCTACAACTAGAATAGCCATGCAGTAGTAGTAGTATCAGAGTCAGCAGACAGCCACAGGTTTTTCATCAGTCAGTGCTGTTGAGCTCTCAGTCAGTTGTGAGTGAATGTGATCCGTTGGGCTGCAGAGATTAAATAAATTCAAGACAGCAATCAACATATTTCTACCAACACGTGTATGAATAGTTGAGTCGGGTGGAGCGACGACCAGACATTCACCCGTCCGTCGCGTTCTGGGAGTACAGGTTTTATAGTTATTAATAACCAGTCAACATAACCACAGTCAAAGCCACCGTGATTCGTTCACGGGGATAAAGTCATTCGTTGGCAGGAGGAATGGGCTGTGTTCAAGACAGCTAATACACAGCTGATTCAGTTCAGTTCTTTCACCCAAAAGATCGGTTATTTTTATTCGTGTCGTTCTTCTAACTCCATGGAGATGAAGGCGCTAATAGGACTACTGCTGTTGGTTGGTTGTCACGGTGTGTCCTCAGGTAAGACTGTTTAAACTAATATAACAGCATTTATTTTATATCTGAACCGTCAAAACGAAACTAGCCTGCTGGCCGTTTGATGACGTCGTTAATAAATGTTCAATCTATAGTCGATACCAAACATTAAACTTCAGTTTGGAGTCAATCCAATGTCTATTTTTAGTTCACTTTTAATATACTCAGAGATATCTTATTATTAACCTTTTCTACATTCTTGTTCAATCATCACACACGCACACACACACACACAGTGATGTACAGTATTAACCTGTCTGTCTGTTTGTCTGTCTGTCTGTCTGTCTGTCTGCAGTGATTCACTCTCTGAAGTATTTCTACACGGCGTCGTCTGGAGTCTCAAACTTCCCAGAGTTTGTGGCTGTTGGGATGGTGGATGAACTTCAGTTTATTCACTATGACAGCAATAGTCAGAAAGTAGAAGTCAAACAGTCCTGGATGGAACAGCTCACCAGAGATGAACCAGACTACCTGGAGAGGGACACTGGAAACCTTCTGGGTCACCAGCAGAGCTTCAAAGCCGGAATTGAGAATCTGAAGAAGCGCTTTAACCAGACAGGAGGTCAGTTTATAACTAATGTCTTACCTCTCACATGTAGATATCCATCATTTTAATGTCACAAAAAAGTTTCACCATATTCCTAAAACCACACACACACACAGTGGTTACGTAGCGCTCCATCTGCTGCTCACTGTGAGGAAGAAGGAGAAGGCGGGAAACAATGTCGGCTGCTGGAGAGCCGACCGATTTCACAAACACGAGTCTGGTGCTGAGAAAAGGAAAACATGAAAAAGAAGGAAGAATTTAATCAGTTATGGCTCAGTTAAGATCGCTGGATAAATGAGTCAACGCTTCCAGAGATGTGGTGGCTGAGCAGGTGTCCAAAGCTAGCGGGTGTGATGATGCTAACATGGCGACAGCTAACGTTAGCACCACCGAGTACAACTACAATAGCTGTGTGCGTGTGACCGGGATTCATGCACATGCATGTCAATGAGCAGGACTGGCTAACACTCTCTCTCTCTCTCTCTCTCTGTCTCTCTGTGCGCATGCGTGAGTGTGAGCGGAGCAAGTGTGAGGTGGAGCGATTGACGGTGGTGAGTGTGTTTTCTAAACTTTTTTATAATTGTTTGTTTGTTTGTTTTGTATGTTTTAGTGTAGTTTGTTGACCTTGTTTCCGGTCGGTGTGTG
Organism: Merluccius polli; assembly: GCA_030340625.1. Taxonomy (NCBI): domain Eukaryota; kingdom Metazoa; phylum Chordata; class Actinopteri; order Gadiformes; family Merlucciidae; genus Merluccius; species Merluccius polli. The sequence continues at coordinate 38,239 of JAOPHQ010002634.1, read as the reverse complement.
TGTGTGTGTGACAGTGGGCATTATGCCCGGTGTCGGAGTGGATGAGGTGGAGCTGCAGAAACTGACGAGGCGACATGCGGTAAAACTTTTGCCGGCTGTCGCCTGTTCAGTTGAGGATGCAGCGTACGCCATCGGAGAGCTTGTGGGGTTTCAAAGTGTGAAAGCTGCCTCACGGATGAACAGTGCCATCATCATCTTTTTGGATGATGTGGCAGAGGCGGAGAAAGTGGTGGAGAGCGGCGTGGTGATCCATGATACCTTCACGCCGGTGTTTCCTTTGGCTAACCCGGCGAGGAGGATCATGATCTCCAACACGCCACCTTTCATTAAAAATGAGGATCTCACCACAGAACTGTCCCGCTATGGACGAGTTATCTCCCCATTTAAGATGATGATGATGGGAAGTAAAACCCGACCGGAGATGAAGCACGTTGTGTGTTACCGGCGGCAGACGTTCATGGTGCTCAAAGACGGAGCTGAAGATCTCAATCTGTCTTTTAAGGTGGACGGTTTCAATTATATTGTGTTTGTCACATCTGAGACGATGAGGTGTTTTGTTTGTGGGGTTAAGGGGCACTTGGCTCGAGCCTGCCCTGAGGCCAGGGAGGCTGCCAGGGGCGCCGCGGGGCCGAGCGCCGGTGCATTGCCCCGGCGCTGGGGTTCCGGCGCCTCGTCCTCCGGTGGACCCGGCGCTTCGGCCTCCGGTGGGCCTGGCGCATCGGCCTCCGGTGGGCCCGGCGCTTCGTCCTCCGGTGGACCTAGCGCTTCGGCCTCCGGTGAGCCGGCAGCTGATGCATCAGCTGATGGTGAGAGTGGTTCAGGTGACGCGGGCTCAGGTGAGCCAGACTCGGCCGGTCAGACTCGGCCGGTGAGCAGCGGTCTGATGTGACGGCAGACCAAAGTGAACGGGAGGAGATGGAGCAGGAACAGGCTGTAACCTTAGAGGAAAATATTACCGCTAAAAAGAGCACGGTCACACCTGATAATAAAATAAACAGGAAAAGAAAAAGAAGGATAAGGAACATAATGTGAATGTTGACGAGGAGGTGAATGAGGTGGTGGAGGAGGACATGGCTGAGGATAAAAGGAAAATCAGTGAGTGAGGGGGAGGATGAGGAGGAGGAGGAGGAGGTGGAGGAAGATAGTGGGGATGAAGTGGGTGAAGAGTGTGACATGACTCCATCTCAGGAGGTTCACACCCCCACTTATTCATTAAGAGAAATAAAAAGTTAGAAAACTCATTTGAAACAAAGGAAGTCTATAGACTGAACAAGTTTGTTACAAAAGCCAGGGTGAAGCTTGCTGACCTCAATGATGATTCATTTTAAAATGCCTTACCACACTATTGTAGCTGTTTTCTTATTTATTTATTTTCATATCATTATGACTAATATAAATATTGGTTCTTTAAATATTAACGGTGCCAGAAGTGATGTGAAGAGAGCTTCTCTTTATAAACTTATTGATTTTAAGAAACTGGACGTAGTTGTTATTCAAGAAACCCATAGTAATGATGAAAATGAAAGAGACTGGAAGAAGGAGTGGCCTGGTCAGGTTTTTCTCAGCCACAAATCTTTTAATAGTGCTGGAGTTGGCGTGCTTTTTAACAAAGTTTTTAACCCTCTGTCGAGGTGCAGGATGTTTTATCAGGTCACATTTTGAAGGCCAGAGCACAGTTTGAGAATATTAAAATGGTTTTTATTTGTGTTTATGCCCCTGTTTTTAGCAAAGATAGGATGAGTTTTTTAGACATTCTATCTGATGCCATTAGCAGCAACTCCTCACAAATGGACGCTCCATCCCAGTTCTTTTTCAGCCTTTCAGTCTTTTTCCCTGTGGAGTTCTATAAGTCTTTTTGGTCGGTTCTTGGCGTAGACATGTTGGAGGTCTTCCAAGACAGTCTGAACCGGGGACAACTACCACTGAGCTGCAGGAGAGCTGTAATCACTCTGCTCCCCAAAAAAGGAGACCTGCAGCTTTTAAAGAACTGGAGACCGGTTTCATTGTTGTGTGGGGACTACAAGATCCTGTCCAAAGCCCTGGCACTGAGGCTGAGGGAGGTTGTTAGTGAGGTTATTCATGTGGACCAGACCTACTGTGTGCCCGGCAGGTCCATAAGTGATAATATCACTTTAATCAGGCATGTTTTGGATGTCTCTGGCTCATTAGGGAACAGACACTGGTCTGGAGTTCAGTAGACCAGGAAAAAGCTTTTGACCGGGTAGTATCTGTGGCAGGTGCTGGCTGCTTTTGGGTTCAACCAGGTTTCATAGCTAAGATCCGGGTACTGTACCGTGATATTGCGAGTATACTGAAGGTGAACGGTGGCCTGGCTGCCCCTTTTAATGTGGAGAGGGGGGTTCGGCAGGGATGCTCCTTATCAGGGATGCTGTATTCCCTAGCCATAGAGCCTCTGCTTCACAAATTAAGAAAAGAGATCAATGGAGTTGTTTTTAATGGATGTCCTGCTGTTTTTAAACTGTCTGCCTCTGCTGACGATGTTATTTTAATGGTGAATACACAAAAAGACATTGACACCATAAAAACTAATGTTGGACTGTGTAATGAGATATCAGCAAAGGTAAACTGGAGTAAGAGTGATGCGGTGATGATAAGTGACAAGCCCACAACCAAGCTGGTTTTACCAGGAGGACTGACGTGGAAGACAGGGGGCATAAAATACCTTGGGGTGTTCTTAGGCAACGAGACTGTTTTAAATAAGAACTGGGACAATGTGCTGGAGAAGTTTGAAGGTCGGCTCAGGAGGTGGAGCTGGCTGCTACCGAGCATGTCCTACAGAGGAAGGGCACTCATCAATAACCTGGTGTCCTCCCTTTGGCACAGACTGGCCTGTGTGGACCCTCCTCCTAACCTGCTTTCCAGGATACAAGCGATGTTGGTTAATTGTTTCTGGGATAAGCTTCAATGGATCCCCCAAGCTGTCCTCTACCTTCCTAAGGATGAGGGAGGGCAAGGACTTGTCCACCTGGCCAGTAGAGGAGTTGCTTTCAGGCTGCAGTTTATTCAACGACTGCTGCATGGCCCCAAGGACTTGGTCTGGAGACCGCTGGCCCACATGATTCTGCAGCGGTTCGCTGGGCTGGGTCTAAAATACTCTCTGTTCCTCATGGACCTCAGCATTGCAGACCTTCGCACATTGCCACCTTTCTACCGGGGAGCCTTCACTGTGTGGAAACTGATGGCGAGGGAGAAAAACATGGTCTCTCTTCACTGGCTGCTTCAGGAGCCTGTGGTCTTCGGAGGACAACTCAGCGCCCATTTCTGGGCAGGAACAGCTCTGAGGGACATTTTCTGTCGGGCCAGGGTCACGACTCTGGGGTCTGTCGTTCACCTGGCTGGAGCTGGACTGCAGGATGCGGCCGCCCTGGCAGCTGGTGTGGGGGTCTGGTCTGTGAGGAGCATTGGCAGGCTGTTGGAGCACTGGAGAGGCTGCCTGAGTGGACATCAACGTCTTCTACTGAGCCAGCACTCCCAAGGTTTTATTGCCCCCTGCACTGACAATCCGTTTCCCCCTGTCACTCTCCGTCCGTTTTTTAAAGACTGCACTGGTTGGTTTTTTTAAACTCACAGCAATGCACTTTAAGCCTACAGGAGGCCACTGGCAAAGCCCTGTACAGAGTCATGGTGAAATGTTTGAATGGAAAGACTTTGAACCGTGTGGACACTCCATGGAGGGGTCACCTGCAGCTGGGAGATGAGGTGACGCCCGCCTGGAGGAGTCTCTATAAAGGCCCTCTGACTAAAAAAGTAGCAGACCTACAGTGGAGGGTGCTACATGGTATTTTAGCGGTCAACTCTTTCCTGTCGATCATCGCCCCAGGGCACACTGACCGGTGTATGTTCTGTGGTGAAAGACAGTTTTTCACTGTTACACTGAGTGTGCACGTCTCACTCCTCTCTTCACTCTCTTGAAGAGTCTCTTCAGAGCAGCTGGAGAAGAGTACTCTGTTCAGGTTTTTATCTTGGGTTTTAAGTACAGAAAGGCAGCAGAGAGCAAGTGTAAACTTTTAAACTTCATACTGGGACAGGCCAAAATGGCAGTGCATGTGAGTAGGAAGAGGAAAGAGGAGGACATGTTGGATGTTGATGTGAGCTTGTTGTTCTGTCGGATGGTGAAGGCCAGGGTCTTTAATGGATGTACTGTGTTTTGATCTGTGTTTTTTTGGTCAAAATGTGAATTCTTAATAGTTAAATAAAGGTACTATTAAAAATCTAATCACTCTCTGTCTCTCTCTGTCTCTCTGTCTGTCTGTCTGTCTGTCTCTCTCTCTCTCTCTCTCTCTCTCAGGTGCCCACATATATCAGGTGATGTATGGTTGTGAGTGGGATGATGAGGATGATACTACTGATGGTTATGAACAGTTTGGTTATGATGGGGAGGACTTCATAGTGTTGGACCTGAAGACCTGGACATGGATCGCTCCAATATCACAGGCTTTCATCACCAAACTGAAATATCAACATAATGGAGATCTTAAAGAACAGAAGAAGAAGTACTTCAACAAGGAGTGTGTTGATTGGCTGAAGACGCTCCTGGTCTATGGGAAGAGCACTCTGCAGAGAACAGGTAGTCACATGACCTGGTGGGCGTCGACAGACACACGTCTGTAGTACTGATGTTTTAACTGTAATGGTGTGTTTCTATACACGTGTGCTGGCGCGGTTCGACTCGGTTCGAAGCGCGCCGCCCAGTTGCGGCTGGGACATGCGTCTCCATGACAACGGGGCTTAAACTGATGGCGCGCTCGTCTTGAGTCGATGGCGTTTAAAAGCAGCGCCCTCTATAGCGCTGTTTACTTACCATGCTTTCTCTCTTCCACTCTTTCCTCCCACTCTCCCTGTTTACCCCTCTGTCCCTTTTCCCTTTATTTAACACTCCTCTCTCTCTCTCCTCTCATAACCTTAACCCCCCCCCCTGTTGCTCTCTATCATAATATATTATAATACTATGCTGTCATAATAATGTTATCATAATAAATATGCTATATGTCATTATCAGTGTTTTTACATTCAGAAATAACCCCCCCTCTCTCTAAACTTAACATGCTACCATGAACACAAGTGTTTTACATTCTCTCTCTCTCTCTCTCTCTCTCTCTCTCCCTCCCTCCCTCCCTCCCCCCAGAGCGTCCTGAGGTGTCTCTCCTCCAGAGGAGACCCTCCTCCCCAGTGGTGTGCCATGCTACAGGCTTCTACCCTGACAGGGTGGTGGTGTTCTGGAGGAGAGACGGCGAGGAGCTTTATGAGCATGTGGACCATGGGGAGGTCCTCCCCAACCCCGACGGGACCTTCCAGGTCAGCGTGGACCTGGACCTGGCGTCGGTCCCACGGGAGAACTGGCCGAGGTACGAGTGTGTGGTCCAGCTGAAAGGCATCGAGGACATCCTCACCCCACTGGACCCGGCCCTCGTCAGGACCAACTGGGGAAAGACCGGCCCTGGAGGGGATGGAGGTAGGAACACATGTCTCACCACCTCCACCTGACCTCATCTCAACCACTGGTCTACCTGGACACACCTGAAGCTACTTGATAAACACACAGCTCTCAGGAAGCGCTCACTTCAGCACTATAATATAATATATTCTTCTGTTAGTCTAATATAGGCCTACTATAATATATTCTTCTGTTAGTCTAATATAGGCCTACTATAATATAGGCTTCTGTTAGCCTAATATAGGCCTACTATAATACTAATGAGAGCTCTGTGGATGTGAATGGGGACAGTATTCACATCCCATCATGACGAAACCCCATCGATAGAGACGATGTTGAAGTGTTTGATTAAAAATGTAAAATACATGTGAATGATGCGTATCAGCGTACAGAACAAATGCGGCGCCATTCAGTCACTAGCGAGTACCGAGAGAATAGTGGTCACCAGCCGAGAGGGTGTGTGCCTCATCCCTGCCGGTGGGGATTACTGTTTTTTTGTGTACACCAGTGTCCTTAAAGCAAAGTCTGGAATAAGCGCTGTGCAATAAGCCATGCAAAGAGGGGAGCGAAGGCAGACTCAGCGGTTTTCAGTCAACCGCTAGACGTGGACCGCAGATTGACCCATTCCTTCCCTGCTTAAAATCACTTTATTACGGCACGTTAATGGAGAGGAAACTCGTTGAGGAGACTTTTGGTTTTGGCACAGTGTTTGCCAATCAAAGTTTTTAGTTGTATATCTCTCTTTAGATCCAACATGAAATATGTCTCCTGGTGAAGCATTAGTTATTAGTTATTACTTAATAATTATTATTTTCTCTATCAGCTCTCACATCTTGCCTTCAGCAGCCTCTATAGCTGCTATAGTTTGATTTAGTTATAAGAATGCACATGATTATTTTTTTGACAGAGACGATGATTCGAGTATTTAAATGTTACAGCCCTACGCTATTGTTGGCCTCTTTCTCAGGAAGCACTTCCACCTCCACTAAACGTTTTCTGTGGGGAACCCGGGTCATGTATGTAGCATCACGTGTCCACACACATGTGGTTCAATGGTGGAGGGATGGAGGGGTGATGGACTCTGTCCAACATATATTATTACACACCTGATTTTCTTTTCTTGATTTACCTGAAGGGGTCAAGAGTGACATCACCACCCCCATCATCATCGCTGTTCTCATCCTGGCTGCTGTTGCTGCTGCTGGTGTTGCTGGAGTCTTTGTGTACAAGAAGAGGAGCGGTGAGTGAATCACACTATCATCTGATTGGTAGACGTATAATAACATTAGGATGTTTACCACTGTTACAACACTCATCATTTCTCTTCATCCTTAGGTTCAGCCAAGCAGCGACTAGTTGGTGAGTTAAATGTGTTTTTACTGCAGTTCTGCTCTTATGATTAACAACACTACCACTACTAGTACTACTCTGTTGATCTAGATACATGTAGCTCACTGGACTATACAGCTCTGTTGATCTAGATACATGTAGCTCACTGGACTATACAGCTCTGTTGATCTAGATACATGTAGCTCACTGGACTATACAGCTCTGTTGATCTAGATACATGTAGCTCAGTCATGACTTCTCCTCACGTTCTGCTACTTACCAGGTTCTCACAGCAGCTCTGGGATCAGTGAGGAACAGAATCCAGCTCCTGAGGTCCAACCTCTGACCACATGGTCAGTATTTTGTGACATCACAACATTTAGAGGATGGGTGGGAGGGTGATAATATCTTTACAGTACATTACTGCAGTATATCATCACATTCATGTATGTACAGTCACAGTACTCCATCACAGTAATATATTTACAGTATATCAACACAGCAATAGTAATATATTAACAATAAATCACAGTAATATATTGACAGTAATATTTTAACAGTAAGTAATAGTAATATTTTAATACTTCTTCACAGTAATATATTTACAGTATATCATCACAGTAATAGTAATATTTGAATAATACTTCTTCACAGTAATATATTGACAGTAATATTTTAACAGTAGTTGCAGTGATATCTTGACTAATGATAAATGTTTTAATCCTGACTTGTGCTTCCTTGCTGTTTAGGGTCAAAGTTGAATCATGAAGAGGCTTCTCATGTTCAGCTTTTCTAAACCAGCAGGGAGGGGATTGCTGATCTTTTATAATCCTTACTAACAGGCTTGGGATTTCACCTAACTTCAGAGGATATATTTGCTAAATTACAATAACATGCATACATACTTTTATTTTGAAAGCAACCATCAATCCATAAAGTGTAAATAAATAAAAAAAATACATTTTATATTATATTTTCATATATTGCGTCTTTATCCTTTTTTTTAAATCAATTTCTTAAATCCACTGGTTGGGGTTTTGCATGATTAGTTATTAGAAGCACTTGTTCTTGTTCATTATGTTAATAAAGTTTCCAGAAATCCAACTCTGTTTCTCTTGTGCACACTTATTACATACGGTGTTTGATATTTTATAAATGAGGTCGAAGTGTTAGAAGTTATTGCCTACGATTTCATGGTTTTGAAATAGACTATGTCGTTAAAGTTGTGTAAAAACTATTGTGACACGAATATCACATTGAACTGTTTGCCTCAACGTAGGTTACATTAAAACAAGGTGGACTATACATATATAACTCACTCTAACACACATCAGTCTATGCTATAGCATCCATACAGAATGGACCGTCAAGTTAAATGTATATTAATGTCTAATTAATTTCTATCTAATTGCTCAAGCACACATGTATCCCAAATGCACTGTAGGGGGAGCTAAACTTAATATTTACTGAACATGATATTATGGTAAATGTATATTAATAGCAATCCGAGAAAGGTGTGAGAAAAAAGCATGACAAACAAAGTGACAACAATGAGAGAGAAGAGAGAGGGACACCCATTGCCATGGTAACACATGATGTCTGCTCTCTTTAAAAGCCAGCTCAGCTCACTTTAGCGCTATAGCTAAGGCTAACCTGACAAGTTGTTTAGCAATAGCTTCAAACAAAAAGGCCATTCGTTACGCAGGAATCCCATTTTAAATACATTTAAGGACAATCATATCATTTAAAAGAGAATAGTAAAATAAAGTATCAGAAGTTCAAATCAAATAATCATAAAATAATAATAAATATGTCAAAGTGTTGAGCAGACCTCACATGATATGTGCTGATAGAAACTATTTGTGCTTCACTGTGCTTGGGTTTGAACCCTGGGAACAGAAAGCAGACTCCTACTTCAGTACTAACACAGAATGTGCCTCAGGTTAGGAGTTAGGAGGAGTTAGTAAAGTAAGTGTTTGCAAGCTTTGTGAATCTCATTCAGTGCTAAGAAGGCAATCTCATGAAACATTGCAGTAACTGCATCAATGACGATGTGAATGAGTCTTAAACTACAGACTGACCAAAGCTCGAGACCCATTCCATGTACCGGGCGGCTACAGAGCTCCGCCCCCAGCAACATGATTGGTCGAAATACATTTGAACCGGAAGGCGTCATCACCACCAGACTGTAGGTGTTCATCTCATAGACATATATACATAAATGTATATGTATATATGTCTATGGTTCATCTAAGGTCGCTATGGAGGCCTACGAGGCGAGAGGTAAAGTGGTGATCTCCAAGGTTTCCGTTCAGGTGTGTTTGGCGACACCTGTGGCGATAAGCGGCCATTGCAGGTGTGTGTTTGTCGCCAGCGACACCCACTTCTTAACATTCATGATACTACAAATGCAAGCGCTGTCATCAGCGGGCCATAGGCTCAATCACCACAGTGTTGCCTCATTCGGTGACAGATCGTGACTTAACAGACATATTTACATTATTACTTCAAACAGGTAGGACCTCATTCATCTGATATTTGTGGTGGCTATCTGACGGTACGACATGTTGGAGGTTGTCGACGATAACAACGTCAGAACCGTCGCATGGGCCGTGCGAAGTGTGCTGTTAGGACTGCTCTGGACCCAACCACATGCTTCTAACATGAAACAATATGCATAGGAAGGTCACATGAACACATCTAACACATTATTCAGGTTTTTCCATGTTCGGTAGCGGTTACGTAGCGCGCGCTCCATCTGCTGCTCACTGTGAGGAAGAAGGAGAAGGCGGGAAACAATGTCGGCTGCTGGAGAGCCGACCGATTTCACAAACACGAGTCTGGTGCTAAGAAAAGGAAAACGTAATGAAAAGAAGTAAGAATTTAATCCGTTATGGCGAGGATCGCTGGATAAATGAGTCAACGCTTCCAGAGATGTGGTGGCTGAGCAGGTGCCCAAAGCTAGCGGGTGTGATGATGCTAACATGGCGGCGACCACTAGCGCCGCCACACTGGCACTGTGGCTAGTAAGCCCTCCAGGCCGCGACGACGGCAGGACGGGAACGTGGACACTGAGGATGAGGATGAAGTCCGAGGTGAGGGACGAGGATGAAAAGCGGCTGACCGCTATTGATAATCGGGTTTGTGCCATTTTGAATTGGATCTGATTCAGTATAAGTTGGACACACGGTCCACTCCCTTCTTGTTCTCCTCCAACTTCTGAGGGACTGGGCTGAAGACGAGATCCTCCTGCCAAGGCCTCCTGATGAAGAGCATCGCTCCGGGAGAGAGAAGGTCAGCAGCTTGGAGACCTTCACGACCCCAGCCATTGGCCTGTGCATCTAGATGCCGAGACATGGGTTTACTCGTGGAAGAAGGGCCTGTCAAAGTGTCCAACTTTGATTTCCCCGTGAGTCAAGAAAAAATAAAGATTTCCGATGACTTCTATGTCAGAAAGTTGGTGAAAAGGCTCGTAGAGATTGGCTTGTCCATCCCAAGAAAACAGACTCTTTATTTAGCTCTCGTTGTAAACTGTTTAACGACTGTACAAGTCGGCCCAAACTTGCTAATCAGGGCAATAATGATGGGAGACATGTGGCTGCTCTGCTGAAACAACAAGAAACGTCCTGTGATCATATCACAGACTAATGGAAGATTCAATACCATGACATCTCTAGACGAGTCTCCTCACAGAGACCGCTATGACTGGAAACACATTGAACTATTTGACTGCAAGGTCAATTGAGGACAACCTCCTACGCCAGATGGATTTCAAGGATCTAATTCAGGACTTTGCATCCAAGAAAAGTAGGAGAAGGTTTCCACAGGTGAGTAACATTAAATCATTTATATCAATGCTTGTTTTGTTGGTGCTAGTGGGTGAAAGGGAAATGTAATTAATGTATTGTTTTGTGCATTGTGATGTGTGGTCACATTTCTGGTTTGTACTTTGTACACTAGGCTACTACTGCCTTTCATTTGTTATCCTATTCTGACATCTACTGGGTAAGATTGGTTATGCGTTCGGGGAACCTGATGTGAATATTTGGTCTTGTCAATAGTTTTTATTTTTCCGGTAGAAAATCGTGGGCATAGGGCCCCGGGGAAGGTGTGTTAGCCCTGGGCCCCGGGGAGGTTTAATGCGGCCCTGCTGTTGACCATCCCAGTAAGGGTGGCATCGGCCAAGTGAAGCTTTTCAAAGATGAAACTGGTTAAAAGCTATGTGCCACCTCCATGTTGCAGGACAGACTATGTGGGCTCGCCCTTCTGCCAATTGAAAAGGATGTTGCAGCCCAGCTGAATTACAAGGATGGTATTGCTGAGGTTGCGGCCAAGAAGGCAAGGAAAGTGACTTTCACTTAATCCATGTTTGTGTTTGCTGAGTCCATCTCATTTGTTTGAGTTACAGTACAGGGCACACTAGTGTTTTACTGCTATGTATATCTTTGTATTGTAAGTAGTTGTTGCTTGCCCTGTCCTAAGAATTTCAATGTTCAGAATGACCCTGTGTTATACTGTCTGTGCACTTGATGAATAAAAGACTTGTCCATGTGCGCGTGACCGTGATTCATACACATGCATGTCAATAAGCAGGGCCTCGCACCCCCCCCCCCCCCCCCCCCGCAGCAGCAGTAGTATCAGAGTCAGCAGACAGCCACAGGTTTTTCATCAGTCAGTTCAGTTGAGCTCTCAGTCAGTTGTGAGTGAATGTGATCCGTTGGGCTGCAGAGATTAAATCAATTCAAGACAGCAATCAACATATTTCTACCAACATGTGTATGAATAGTTGAGTCGGGTGGAGCGATGACCAGACATTCACCCGTCCGTCTCGTTCTGGGAGAACAGGTTTTATAGTTATTAATAACCAGTCAACATAACCACAGTCAAAGCCACCGTGATTCATTCACGGGGATAAAGTCATTCGTTGGCAGGAGGAATGGGCTGTGTTCAAGACAGCTAATACACAGCTGATTCAGTTCAGTTCGTTCACCCAAAAGATCAGTTCTTTTTATTCGTGTCGTTCTTCTAACTCCATGGAGATGAAGGCGCTAATAGGACTACTGCTGTTGGTTGGTTGTCACGGTGTGTCCTCAGGTAAGACTGTTCAAACTAATATAACAGCATTTATTTTATATCTGAACCGTCAAAATGAAACTAGCCTGCTGGCCGTTTGATGACGTCGTTAATAAATGTTCAATCTATAATTGATACCAAACATTAAATTTCAGTTTAAAGTCAATCCAATGTCTATTTTTAGTTCACTTTTAATATACTCAGAGATATCTTATTATTAACCTTTTCTACATTCTTGTTCACACACACACACACACACACACACACACACACACACACACACACACACACACACACACACACACACACACACACACACACACACACACACACACAGTGATGTACAGTATTAACCTGTCTGTCTGTCTGTCTGTCTGTCTACAGTGATTCACTCTCTGAAGTATTTCTACACGGGGTCGTCTGGAGTATCAAACTTCCCAGAGTTTGTGGCTGTTGGGATGGTGGATGAACTTCAGTTTCAATACTATGACAGCAACAGCCAGAAACTAGAAGTCAAACAGTCCTGGATGGACCGGCTCACCAGAGATGAACCAGACTACCTGGAGAGGGAGACTAAAATCTTTCTGGGTTCCCAGCAGAGCTTCAAAGCCAGCATTGAGACTCTGAAGAAGCGCTTTAACCAGATAGGAGGTCAGTTTATATCTAATGTCTTACCTCTCACATGTAGATATCCATCATTTTAATGTCACAATAAAGTTTCACCATATTCCTAAAACCAAACACACACACACACACACACACACACACACACACACACACACACACACACACACACACACACACACACACACACACACACACACACACACACAGCGGTTACGTAGCGCGCTCCATCTGCTGCTCACTGTGAGGAAGAAGGAGAAGGCGGGAAACAATGTCGGCTGCTGGAGAGCCGACCGATTTCACAAACACGAGTCTGGTGCTGAGAAAAGGAAAACATGAAAAAGAAGGAAGAAGTTCATCCGTTATTAGGGGTGGGAAAAATAATCGATTCTTCGATGCATCGCGATTCTCTCTTGAACGATTCCGTCTCGATGCAGATAAGTTAATAATCGGAATTTAAAAAATTAAATTAGTTTGCGAGCTGCAACATGCTGTTCGCCTGCTGCTGAGCGCTACAGAAAACTCTCCTTTCTGCCTTCCGGTTCTCTGCCAACACGCATGCGCACCAAACACATGTGCGAGTTGTTTACATCCAACGTTTAGTGGCGTCAAAATGGCTGCGAGTGACAAACTTATACGGTAGGGTGACCAGACGTCCCGGTTTTACCGGGACAGTCCCGATTTTGAGTTGCGTGTCCCGAGTCCCGACAAAAGCCTGTCGGCAAAAGCCTGTCGGGACGCTAAAGTGTCCCGGTTTCCCCCCCCGCTCAACAATCGCGCAACCGAAATGTTCCGCCAGCACCCCCCCCCCCCACGCGCAAAGTGTCCCGGTTTTAGGTTCAGGAAATATGGTCACCCTATTATACGGCCTGCACCAGCTTCTTTAAAAGCTGCGATATGGCAGCATTTTGGGTTCTATGAGGTCGATGGGAAGATGGACAAGACCTACGCTGTGTGTAATGTGTGTAGAAGTCAAATTAAATACTTCGGAAATACAACCAATCTGCGAAACCACATTTCTCGATACCACTCGGAGTTGGGGGAAAAGCGACCCGTTCCTGATGGCAGCCAGAGGACAATTGAGCTGGCAGTGGCACAGCTGCCACCGAACTCAGATACCTATTTATTGTAGGTGTACTTACTTATCTAGGTGTACTACTTATTACCAATAACAGGAGGATTTCGTGTTTGAAGTCTTATTCTTATAATTGACTAAGACAGCTTTTTCTTTAATGACATAGAAAAGAAAGATTAAAAAGAAAAGAAAAATTAATCCTGTTTTTTTTACATACTTCCATATTGTGTTAAAATGCAAGCTGCATTGTTCATAGAAAGTCATTTGTGACAAGAAAAGCTTTTTCTCTAATAAAATATAGAGAAGGTAATTCATCTGTTGATTGTCTTTAATGAATATCACAAAAGTAGTAGGAAGTGATTAGCAAATGTATATATATTTTAGATGTACTGTATATATATTTTTAAATCAGGCATGAAAATGTCCATTAAAAAATTGATGCATCAAGATGCATCGATAATCGGTTTAGAATCGAATCGTTGACCTCTGAATCGTAATCGAATCGAATCGTGAGGTGCCAAAAGATTCCCACCCCTATCCGTTATGGCGAGGATCGCTGGATAAATGAGTCAACGCTTCCAGAGATGTGGTGGCTGAGCAGGTGTCCAAAGCTAGCGGGTGTGGTGATGCTAACATGGCGACAGCTAACGTTAGCACCACCGAGTACAACTACAATAGCTGTGTGCGTGTGACCTGGCTAACTCTCTCTCTCTCTCTCTCTCTCTCTCTCTCTCTCTCTCTCTCTCTCTCTCTCTCTCTCTCTCTCTCTCAGGTGTACACATATATCAGAACATGTATGGTTGTGAGTGGGATGATGAGGATGATACCACTGATGGTTATGAACAGTATGGTTATGATGGGGAGGACTTCATAGTGTTGGACCTGAAGAACCTGAGATGGATCGCTCCAACACCACAGGCTTTCATCACCAAACTGAAATGGGACCAGGATAGAGCTTGGTTACAATCCCTGAAGTACTTCTACACCAAGGAGTGTGTTGATTGGCTGAAGAAGTTCCTGGTCTATGGGAAGAGCACTCTGCAGAGAACAGGTAGAGTCACATGACCTGGTGGGCGTCGACAGACACACGTCTGTAGTACTGATGTTTTATCTGTAATGGTGTGTTTCTATACACATGTGCTGGCCGCCCAGTTGCGGCTGGGATTTGCGTCTCCATGACAACGGGGCTTAAACTGATGAGTCGAGTCGATGGCGTTTAAAAGCAGCGCCCTCTATAGCGCTGTTTACTTGCCATGCTTTCTCTCTCCCACTCTTTCCTCCCACTCTCCCTGTTTACCCCTCTCTCCCTTTTCTTTATTTATCTCTCCTCTCTCTCATAACCTTAACCCCCCCTGTTGCTCTCTATCATAATATGTTATAATACTATGCTGTCATAATAATGTTATCATCATAATATGCTATATGTCATTATCAGTGTGTTTTTACATTCAGAAATACCCCCCCCCCCCTCTCTAAACTTAACATGCCTACCATGAACACAAGTATTTTACATTCAGAAATACATCCTCTCTCTCTCTCCCTCCCTGTGTGTGTGTGTGTGTGTGTGTGTCCAGAGCGTCCTGAGGTGTCTCTCCTCCAGAGGAGACCCTCCTCCCCAGTGGTGTGCCATGCTACAGGCTTCTACCCTGACAGGGTGGTGGTGTTCTGGAGGAGAGACGGCGAGGAGCTTTATGAGCATGTGGACCATGGGGAGGTCCTCCCCAACCCCGACGGGACCTTCCAGGTCAGCGTGGACCTGGACCTGGCGTCGGTCCCAAGGGAGGACTGGCGGAGGTACGAGTGTGTGGTCCAGCTGAAAGGCATTGAGGACATCTCTACCCCACTGGACCCGGCCCGCGTCAGGACCAACTGGGGAAAGACCGGCCCTGGAGGGGATGGAGGTAGGAACACATGTCTCACCACCTCCACCTGACCTCATCACAACCACTGGTCTACCTGGACACACCTGAAGCTACTTGGTGAACACACAGCTCTCAGGAAGAGCTCACTTCAGCACAACACGTTGGATTGTGGGTAAATGAGTACTATGAAGAGGGCTAGGCTAAGGTGACGTTGTGTCATGTATGTAGCATCACGTGTCCACAGACATGTGGTTCAATGGTGGAGGGATGGAGGGGTGATGGACTCTGTCCAACATATATTATTACACACCTGATTTTCTTTTCTTGATTTACCTGAAGGGGTCAAGAGTGACATCACCACCCCCATCATCATTGTGTGTGTTCTCCTCGCTGCTCTTGCTGCTAAAGTCCGTGTGTGCAAGAAGGTGAGTGAATCAAAGTCTTCAGGAGGACTAACACCTGACCTCCACCTGCTGTCCCTTCCTAGAATCTGATTGGTTGTCATCGTACACTAGTATATTTATCACTGTTACAACACTCGTCATTTCTTTTCATCCTTAGATTCAGCCAAGAGCTGTGAGTAAAATGTGTTTTTTTTTTACTGCAGTTCTGTTATGATTAACACGACTACCAACACAGAGACCTTGGTGACTTCAGTACTGAACGAGAGTCTATCTAACTGGACTATACAGCTCTGTTGATCTAGATACATGTAGCTCACTGGACTATACAGCTCTGTTGATCTAGATACATGTAGCTCACTGGACTATACAGCTCTGTTGATCTAGATACATGTAGCTCACTGGACTATACAGCTCTGTTGATCTAGATACATGGAGCTCACTGGACTATACAGCTCTGTTGATCTAGATACATGTAGCTCACTGGACTATACAGCTCTGTTGATCTAGATACATGTAGCTCACTGGACTATACAGCTCTGTTGATCTAGATACATGTAGCTCACTGGACTATACAGCTCTGTTGATCTAGATACATGTAGCTCACTGGACTATACAGCTCTGTTGATCTAGATACATGTAGCTCACTGGACTATACAGCTCTGTTGATCTAGATACATGTAGCTCACTGGACTATACAGCTCTGTTGATCTAGATACATGTAGCTCACTGGACTATACAGCTCTGTTGATCTAGATACATGGAGCTCACTGGACTATACAGCTCTGTTGATCTAGATACATGTAGCTCACTGGACTATACAGCTCTGTTGATCTAGATACATGTAGCTCACTGGACTATACAGCTCTGTTGATCTAGATACATGTAGCTCACTGGACTATACAGCTCTGTTGATCTAGATACATGTAGCTCACTGGACTATACAGCTCTGTAGCTCAGTCATGACTTCTCCTCCTCACGTTCTGCTACTTACCAGGTTCTCACAGCAGCTCTGAGATCAGTGAGGAACAGAATCCAGTTCCAACCTCTGACTAAGTCAGTATTTTGTGACATCAGAACATTTAAAGGATGGGTGGGAGGGTGATAATATCTTTACAGTACATTACTGCAGTATATCATCACATTCATGTATTTACAGTCATATTTTAACAGTACTCCATCACAGTAATATATTTACAGTATATTATCACAGTAATAGTAATATTTTAATAATACTTCTTCACAGTAATATATTGACAGTAATATTTTAACAGTAAGTAATAGTAATATTTTAATAATACTTCTTCACAGTAATATATTGACAGTAATATTTTAACATTAAGTAATAGTAATATTTGAATAATACTTCTTCACAGTAATATATTGACAGTAATATTTTAACAGTAGTTGCAGTGATATCTTGACTAATGATAAATGTTTTAATCCTGACTTGTGCTTCCTTGCTGTTTAGGGTCAAAGTTGAATCATGAAGAGGCTTCTCACGTTCAGCTTTTCTAAACCAGCAGGGAGGGGATTACTGATCTTTTATAATCCTTACTAACAGGCTTGGGATTTCACCTAACTTCAGAGGATATATTTGCTAAATTACAATAACATGCATACATACTTTTATTTTGAAAGCAACCATCAATCCATAAAGTGTAAATAAATAAATAAATACATTTTATATTATATTTTCATATCTTGCGTCTTTATCCTTTTTTTAAATCAATTTCTTAAATCCACTGGTTGGGGTTTTGCATGATTAGTTATTAGAAGCACTTGTTCTTGTTCATTATGTTAATAAAGTTTCCAGAAATCCAACTCTGTTTCTCTTGTGCACACTTATTACATACGGTGTTTGATATTTTATAAATGAGGTCGAAGTGTTAGAAGTTATTGCCTACGATTTCATGGTTTTGAAATAGACTACGTCGTTAAAGTTGTGTAAAAACTATTGTGACACGAATATCACATTGAACTGTTTGCCTCAACTTAGGTTACATTAAAACAAGGTGGACTATACATATATGTTATAACTCACTCTATAACACACTATCAGTCTATGCTATAGCATCCATACAGAATGGACCGTCAAGTTAAATGTATATTAATGTCAAATTAATTTCTATCTAATTGCTCAAGCACACATGTATCCCAAATGCACTGTAGGGGGAGCTAAACTTAATATTTACTGAACATGATATTATGGTAAATGTATATTAATAGCAATCCGAAAAAGGTGTGAGAAAAAAGCATGACAAACAAAGTGACAACAATGAGAGAGAAGAGAGAGAGGGACACCCATTGCCATGGTAACACATGTCTGCTCTCTTTAAAAGCCAGCTCAGCTCACTTTAGCGCTATAGCTAAGGCTAACCTGACAAGTTATTTAGCAATAGCTTCAAACAAAAAGGCCCTTCGTTACGCAGGAATCCCATTTTAAATACATTTAAGGACAATCATATTTAAAATAGAATAGTAAAATAAATTATCAGAAGTTCAAATCAAATAATCATAAAATAATAATAAATATGCCAGTATGCAAACATACATTTGAATTGAAAGCTGTGAAATGTTTTGAGCCCTGATCCAAAGTGTTGAGCAGACCTCACATGATAAGTGCTGATAGAAACTATTTGTGCTTCACTGTGCTTGGGTTTGAACCCTGGGAACAGAAAGCAGACTCCTACTTCAGTATTAACACAGAATGTGCCTCAGGTTAGGAGTTAGTAGGAGTTAGTAAAGTAAGTGTTTGTAAGCTTTGTGAATCTCATTCAGTGCTAAGATGGCAATCTCATGAAACATTGCAGTAACTGCATCAATGATGATGTGAATGAGTCTTAAACTACAGACTGACCAAAGCTCGAGACCCATTCCATGTACCGGGCGGCTACAGAGCTCCGCCCCCAGCAACATGATTGGTCGAAATACATTTGAACCGGAAGGCGTCATCACCACCAGACTGTAGGTGTTCATCTCATAGACATATATGTATAATGTATATGTATATATGTATATGGTTCATCTAAGGTCGCTAAGGAGGCCTACGAGGCGAGAGGTAAAGTGGCCCCAAGGTTTCCGTTCAGGTGTGTTTGGCGACACCTGTGGCGATAAGCGGCCATTGCAGGTGTGTCGCCAGCGACACCCACTTCTTAACATTCATGATACTACAAATGCAAGCGCTGTCATCATCGGGCCATAGGCTCAATCACCACAGTGTTGCCTCATTCGGTGACAGATCATGACTTAACAGACATATTTACATTATTACTTCAACTTCAAACAGGTAGGACCTCATTCATCTGATATTTGTGGTGGCTATCTGACGGTACGACATGTTGGAGGTTGTCGACGATAACAACGTCAGAACCGTCGCATGAGCCGTGCGAAGTGTGCTGTTAGGACTGTTCTGGACCCAACCACATGCTTCTAACATGAAACAATATGCATAGGAAGGTCACATGAACACATCCAACACATTATTCAGGTTTTTCCATGTTCGGTAGCGGTTACGTAGCGCGCGCTCCATCTGCTGCTCACTGTGAGGAAGAAGGAGAAGGCGGGAAACAATGTCGGCTGCTGGAGAGCCGACCGATTTCACAAACACGAGTCTGGTGCTAAGAAAAGGAAAACGTGATGAAAAGAAGTTAGAATTTAATCCGTTATGGCGAGGATCGCTGGATAAATGAGTCAACGCTTCCAGAGATGTGGTGGCTGAGCAGGTGTCCAAAGCTAGCGGGTGTGATGATGCTAACATGATGCCATTAGGTGTGATGATGCCGCTATGACTGGAAACACATTGAACTATTTGACTGTAAGGTCAATCGAGGACGACCTCCTACGCAGACGCGGAGGTATAGGCGGGGCAAGCAGGGCAGCTGCCCCTGGGCCCCGGCCCCTCCCATGTGTCTGGAGGGCCCCTCGCCCCTCGTCGCAGTGACGAGTAGGCCTAAGGCCTGCACGATTCAGGGAAAAATATGAATCACAATTTTTTTGCTTAGTATTGATATCACGATTCTCTGCCACGATTTTTTTGCTCACGAAATGTACTGTTTATTGCACTCAGCGGCGCCAGAACGAGTTTGAAAGTGGGGGTGCAAAAAAAAAAAAAAAAAGCGCTGGTTTCGGGCTCTGGGTTCCCCGAGACAATTTGGAACATTCTAGAGGCCAACTAGCATTCACGCACGTTTTCACGTGGGATATTACAATATAAGAGGCTAATAATAATTTTAAAAAGTCTAACAAATAAACAATACAAATACATTAATTATTGAAAATCCTTTCCCACCACATCCACATCATCTTGTTTCTTGTGTCTCTCATGTGTTCACCTGGTCTGTATTTGGAACCGATACCCTAATAACAAACAGCCTACCTGCTGTTAATAACATATAACCACACAGCGATATGACAACATTGTTTTTATTGAATCGATTAAAAATTACATCCCATTCTCTCAAACTGTATACTCCAACATGTACCTTAGCCTGTCGGATCATTGTTTACACATTTGTCCAAGTAGCATTCTTCTGTAGCCCTACGAACGCACCTAGCGCTTAGCAGCTATGATAGCCACTGCTTTCCGCGTTGATCAACATTGACGTCACCGTAGTGTAGCGATGGAGTCGTGTATCCAATATCTCTGTAGTCCTCCACACACAAGTTTCAAGAACAAATACAAATGAAGGTATCGTAGAGCAGCACAGCGATGTGTAAGGTAAGTGTGGTGGTGACGCAGATAACCGAACTGAGCTTCAGTATCATCGCAGCCTCGTTGGTCGCGTTGATGTTGGTCCTGAACCCTTTACCTGGACCAGTCACCTGGTTTGCGGGTGAATTATCCGATTGGCTGAGCATGACATCATGACCAAGAGGCCGGACTAGAGCAGAAGTAATTAAAGCTACAGCACAGAAGAAAGTAGCGTTTGTGACGCAGTCGGTTAGTAAAATTAAATGAGAATCGAAATCAATTAAAAATTAAACCGTACATAGGGGTGAATCGAGATCGCGATTTTATAACGATTTATCATGCAGGCCTAGTGACGAGTCAATAATTTTCAAAGATTCAATTTGATCGACAGAACAAGTGATCTCTCATAGCTGCTACGTATTACTGTAGTGATGGATACGTACTTAATTATATATCCGTCCTTTTACGTGTACTATTCTATCATGGTAGGAAGCGTGCATGTGTTTGTGCGTGTGGGTGTGTGGGAATAGGGGGCCCATTATCCATTTCTGCCCCAGGGCCCTGCATACAGTTGTTCCGCCACTGCTCCTACGCCAGATGGATTTCAAGGATCTAATTCAGGACTTTGCATCCAAGAAAAGTAGGAGAAGGTTTCTACAGGTGAGTAACATTAAATCATTCATATCAATGCTTGTTTTGTTGGTGCTAGTGGGTGAAAGGGAAATGTAGTTAATGTATTGTTTTGTGCATTGTGATGTGTGGTCAAATTTCTGCTTTGTACTTTGTACGCTAGGCTACTGCTTCCTTTCATTTGTTATCCTATGCTACCATCTCATCTACTGGGTAAGATTGGTTATGCGTTCGGGTAACCTGATGTGAATATTTGGTCGCGTCAATAGAGAGGTGCAGGAATGAGTCCTAAAACCCGGAAGTCCGTTAGCATGTTGGCACTTCCGGTTCCCTCATCTCGAAGTCAATGGGTTTTTGAATGGGTTTTTGGTGAGATGCCTGAAATAAGGTCTGTGGTTTTACACAAGCTTAAGAGATGTTGCCATGTTTTGTTTTACGATATAAAACAAGTCGGTAAATACCCTAGGGATGGGCATTTTAAGAAATGTCCTTGATCGATCATCGCTATAATTATCGATCAATTATCGATTAATCGTTATTTTTTTGGGTGGGGGGGGGGCGGGGGGTGGAGGTGCGCGATTGTTGACGGGGGGCGGGGCGGGATTGTTGACGGGGGGGGGGGGGTGCGCGTTTGTAGCGCACCCCGGACCTACGACCGACCTATTATGAGAGTCCTGGACCGGCCCAATAATCTGGACCGGCCCAAAAATAATAATACACAAAATAAAAAATACAAAATAATCGGCCTGAAATCCTCTGGCCGAACCTCCCTATCAGGCACGTGCAGAGGGGGGGGGCTATGGGTGCCCGAGCCCCTGCCCTTTTCCCTCTGAAGGACCAAAGTGCCCTTTTGAGCGGTCATTAAAATGTTCTATGCGTTGTAAAATTACACATGAACAATTAAACATTCAAATGTGAATCAATAAAAATGTCAACAATCGCGCAACATAAATCCTCCGGTAGCACCCCCCCCCCCCGCGCTCAACAATCGCGCAACAGAAATCCTCCCATTTTTGATTTTGAGCCCCTGCCCCTCAAAGGGTCTCTGCACGGCCCTGCTCCCTATGGCAGCCCGTCCCTGGTTATAGGCCTATGCGGCGCTCGTAAAAGCCGAACAATGCGCCTACATGCGCTCTTAAAGCCTGGTCAGACTATACGATTTCAGCCCGATTTTGCCCCGAATTTGTCGTGACCGACAAGTTTACAGCGTTGTATCTGATTTCAAATGGTCGGGCACGACATCGAACGCGGAGTGAATCGTATAATGTGACATGCTTCACGACTTGCGATTTGTCGTTCACGACGTTCTAAAACAGCCCGACAAAAAGTCTGGCTTGTCAGAAATTTGACGGGAGTCGTATGACGTTTCCATTGTTGACATCATAGCCTACTGTATGAAAAACTCCTGGGAATTCCACAGCTGGCGCTCGTGCATTAAAGTTCAATTGGATGACAGCTGATAGCCAGGACAAGACCACCATGACCACCATGACCGCAGCAAAAAAGGCCAAGGAGATGGGAAGATGGACACAGTAGCGTGCGGTGAGCCTCAATTTCAGTGGGGCGAAGCTACCCGTGTGGCCGACCACGCCCACAATATGTTTTTTAATGTGTATTTTTGAGCTACATTAATAGATGTTAACTAAACTAATTATGAACAAAAATACCGAACGTGCTTTGAAGCTTTGAACGTGTCAGCCGCAACACATGCATGATGTCGGGCGAATTAGTATGTGCAATGGAAACACCAACCAGGTCTGGAATCATCTTTAGCTCGAGCTGTATAATACAGTAACAAAGTGTATAGTGTGGGGTTTGTGTCCCGGGGAAGAAGGCCGCCGACAACAGGAACGCTTTTAACTCACTTTATTTGTTTAGGTTTAAGTTATATCTAAACTACGTAACAATGGAGGGGTAATGTAAAAGTCACGCCGCGTGGAGAGCCCGCTAAGCTTTGCATCCTTCCGATGCGCTGCCTCGCGGGGTTCTGATTAGTGATGGGTCGTTCGCGAACGAACTAGTTCGAACGAACGACTCTTTAAAGTGAACGAACTGACCTCGTTCGCCACCGTCGTTCGCGTCGTTCGTCTCGTTCGCTGAGTCTCTCTGACGCGCTGATTCGCGGCGCCGCTGATTCGCGAGTCGTCAATCAGTCGCTGACTGATTGACTCGAGGACTGAGACGTCACTCACGACTCGTCATCACGAGAGCCAGCCAATGTATGTTGTTTGTCTGTCTGTGACAGTCTAGGACGCTTTCGAATGGTTGACACATTAACAATACCACTTTCACATTTGAATATTGCCTTTTACATTTACATATCAGTGAAATGGTAAATACATGCTGTCTTTGTATTTTCTGTGTCATGCCAGATTAATAAAATATTTGAATGTCTCGTCAATCTGTCTCGTTCTTTCATGCTTCCTTCTCACGCACGCAACCCGGCCGGGACCCGCAATACAAAATATGCCCAGAATAAACACAACTGTACATCATTAACTTTAAAACTCATCATTGCTAAATCAAGTCTATTATCTTGCTGATATACATCCAATAATCTACTACGCCCCCCCCCCACACACACACACACACACACATCCCGCTGCATTTGGTTTGTCTAACTTTACCTTGAATTGGGGGAACGGGGCATTTTGATCCCGACATGTCATTATGCATACATTAAATAAATCTGTTGAACTCAAATGAAATACATATGTTAACATATTCAACCAGACACAATGTTGTATTTGCTATTAACACATTTATTAACGCCATCAAGCACCATTGCACGATTGTGAATCGTGATTTCATGATTAGTTAGTAAATGAGAAGAACGAGGGAGTCCGAGACCGACTCAGCTGCATTCGTGATTCGTTTGAATGTTGTGTGAACGAGGAGGAGCCGAGTCTGACCGACTCGGCTGGCATTCGCCCTTCGCGAATGACAGCCCTGAGCCGAGTCGTTCGTGATTCGCGAACGAGGGAGGAGCTAAGTGAACGACTGAACGACTGAACGAGTCAGTGAATGATTCAGCGCTACCGGAAACACGAACGAACGAACGAACGAACGACTCTTCATGGCGAACTGAACGACGCGAACTAGTTCGCGCAAACGAACGAGGAAATCCACCACTAGTTCTGATTCTAACCGGATGTTTCTGCCGGATGCCTCTGCGCAGGAGGCGTGGCCTCCATGACGCACAATGGCTAGCGTTGAGCGCCGCCCCCAGTATATTGTTTGCCGCCATCTGGTGGTCAGGTCGGGTAAATACATTTATTTCTACTCCTTGTGTGGCTATGTGTAGCTGCTAATACATATGCTTATTATTAATCCGCAACAATAGACCCCTTCGAGTGCAACGTCACAGAAATATGCGCACGCGTCTTGGGGTCAGAAAAACACCTACTCACATAGACTTCCACTAACGAAGTCCAAACAAAAAGTCTAAAATGCCGACCTGTAGCGCTGTTGGATGTGAAAATAGGACCAGCAGTGGCGTTGACCAGATTAGGACATTGTCCACTGGTTTAAGAATAAATAAATAAACTTACCCCGCCATGCAGGTGCAGTTAGCCGTGTGAACGTAGCACTTCTCCTTGTTGTCGATCACCCATGCCTTGTACAACCATGTCTTCTTCCCTTGACGCTGACTCTATAGGCGTCCAGCGACTTGTATGCGCATAGGCGTTCTCGAGTGTACGGGCGGTTTATCTATAGGTAAGAGTGAATAGCTGGCCACTGGATATCTGCCATACTGTCATCTACCCAATCTTTAATGGAAGCTGGGTCTGGCAAACTATCGCCGTCAGACAATACCAATTTGTTGAGATATTGTTCCCGGTCCTTAATCGGCAACGAGAGAGCATATTCGGAAATATTCTGAGGAGAATCGTTGACAGCCATGTTCTTCACTTTGTTTTCTGACCCCTTTAGGCGCGAAAAGACGTGTGCGCACTCTCGTGGCTTGGCATGTTTACAAACAATGAAAGGGTCTATTGGCGGAGTAATTCTAGTTGACCATGGGGCGGATAAGTTGACGACCATATAGGACTCTATTAGCGCGGGCTGAAATCCCTATTGCAGCCTGCAGGGTTACGTGATGAACATACGGAGGAGCGCGACCGTTGAGTTGAACCGCCCCAACATTGAAAGATTACGCTCAAGTAGAATTGCCACCATCCAAACCTTGATGTCAACGTACCAAAAATAGTGTAAAGGTCTACAGAAACTATAGATAGTTAATGTGATGCAAATATTATTAGAAATAGATTCATGGAGCTGGAGCAAGGATTTTTGGAGGAACTATTTTTTTGGGAGCCTGCTCTTGCAAGTAGGTGGTTCGTCGCCCCAAGTGCCCACATGAGCCGCACGCTACTGGATGGACACATGAAGCAGAGACTAGATTTGTGGAAATGTGGCAGCAGTATCCTGTGTTGTACGACGTGACATCTAAAGATTACCATGACAGGGTAAAGAAAGAGAAATGTTGGCAAGAGATCGCGGTGGATCTGGAGCTTGCCTGGTGAGTAGCCTACAGTAACCTCTGTATTGTTAGCATCTCGGCTAGCAGCATACACTTTAAATCTTAGGATAATTATTTTTGATATTATACTGTAGATTTAAGTTTCAAGATGTTGCAGCTAAGTACCATTGGGTAGCAAGCAGTATCACTTGAAAATTGAAGTTTCGAAGAGGTTTTACGAAACGTTACTTTGTTGGAAGTAGCCTACTAGCCTACTGTTGCAAACGTTTTAT
This sequence comes from Merluccius polli, assembly GCA_030340625.1. NCBI lineage: Eukaryota > Metazoa > Chordata > Actinopteri > Gadiformes > Merlucciidae > Merluccius > Merluccius polli. Next base: position 12,342 of record JAOPHQ010002634.1, on the reverse strand, counting down.
GAGTGTAGTGTTAGCCCTGTTTTACATACCATAGTTTCATTTTTCATTACTACTGCTGTCAAGATGGTATGCCATTAAACAACTGTGTTAGGATTATGTCTTATTAATTATTTTACTTTACAGTCGCAGAGCTACAACTCAAGGCAGCGTCTCTACAGACCCAATACGGAAAAATTCTTCGACCCAAAGCAAGTGGCTCTGGCTATAAGGATGCCACCCCACGGCAAATATGGATTAAGCGGACGTTGGGGTTTTTGCGGCCTTATATGAGCCACAGAACATCTCAAACCACACTTAATGTAAGTAGCCTACCACGCGTTTCTGGTTAGAGCTGGGTTTTTTTTCTTTGTTAATCATCAGAGTAAAATTATAATCATTCTCCAAACAGGGCAGGATGTTTGAATTTGATTTCATAGAGATTTTAACAGGTTTAATGCCTGTTGTGACAGCGTTCTGAGATTTATTTGACCCTTTGGAGAGCTAGGCCTACTCTCAAGCAGGTGGCGAGCTACTGGTAGCTGATGTAGCCTGTTTAAATGAACATATAAGATCAGTGTTTTATACTAGTATAATGGATAGGTCAAATAAAGAAATCTTACATCATGTAGCTTAGATGAACTTGCTTGCTTGTTTCATGGCATGATAATTGGCTATTGAAATTGTAATACAGTACAGAAATGATGTGAAATTGCTCTGAACTCTGGCCTAAAACTACATTGAGGACCAAGAAGGTGAGGATGAGGTACCTAGCGAGCCCAGTGAACCTTCCACCAACCCAACACTACCACTTGTGGTCCAGGAGCAAAGTTCAAGAGGAACGGCACGCAATAAAGCAAGGGCTACAAAAGGCAAGGCATGTGACTTGGAGGCAGAGAAGGTGGAAATTTTAAGAGCAGTGTCTCAAACCATGCTTGGGACCAGACAGGATGTGGACGAGGCATTCGGTCGGCAAGTGGCCTGTGAATTGAAGCAAGTGCAGGACCAATTTTCTAGGATGCAACTACGAAGAAATATCATGCAGATGATATATGATGTTCAGGAGAGTGAGCACAGAGCAGCACGCTATCCTCAGGCATCTTGGCAAGGAAACCCTACAGCACAACACCACAACTCAAACATGTCACAACGACAGTACACAGAATTATGAGGAAAAAAACTGTATGTAAATAACATGCATTAACTGTTGTTTTTTGTTGTTGTTGTTGTTAGAAATTGCTGATACTTGTTCTGTACATGTTCAATTCTTGAGTGTTATTTACAAATGATTACACAAACATTTGAATACAGTTAATTTTTTTTACAGTATATTCTTCAGTGTTATTTACAAATGATTAGAAACTTAAATGTATTCATGTATGTACAGAATACACAGTATATACAAAATTCTGAATCTTGAGTGTTATTTACAAATGCTTAGACAAACTTAAATACATATATTCTATTAGATCATATCTTCTTGCCAATACACAGATCCAGCAGGTGACTGGAAATATGCCTTAAGCTGGTCACGCTGTTCTTTTGCAGTGGTTGTGGCATTTCGTGCCCTGCTCAGTGCCACAGAGTTTAATGCCCCACCTCTTCGCCATGTTCCAGAGACGAGTCTGTGGCTCTCATCCTCAGTATCAACAAAGGCTGGGGGGACATAGGCCTCTGAGCCTTTCTCTCGCAGGAAATTGTGGATGGAAAGTGCAGCAAGTGTAATGGCTGTCACTTTGTCAGGATCAAGTGCAATGTTTGTCAGAAATACACGCAATCTGTTGGCTAAAATTCCAAACGCGTTCTCCACTGTGCGCCTTGCTCTTGATAAACGATAATTGAAAATTCGCTGGTCATGATCGAGATTTCGGTGGGGGAATGGCTTGATTAGATCGGTGCGGAGGGGGAATGCTTCATCGCCAACAAACATATAGGGCATGATCACGTTGGAGTTTGGAAGTGGCTCAGGCTTAGGAACATTTAGTAGGCCTCTGTCCATGGCACTGCGGAGGTCTGATTGACCAAACAGACTTGCGTCAGACATTCGTCCCTGAGTACCAACACTGGCATAAACAAATTTGTAGTTGGCATCAACTACTGCCATAAGCACCACAGAAAATCTGCCTTTATAGTTGTAGAATAGGCTTCCAGAGTTAGCAGGGGGTTGGATATAGACGTGTTTTCCGTCGATTGCACCTAGGCAATGGGGAAATTGACACCTATCTTGAAAACCTCTTGCCACTTCTCGCCAACCCGCCTCTGTTGTTGGTGTCTGAAAAAGAAATAAATCACAAGTAGAAATCTGCATTAGTTCTGAGGTGTCTGTAAATGGTAGAAAGGGGGGGAAATCCTTTCCAAACCCTACTTTTACAATTCACAGTTATTGTTATGTCAATGTTATAGCCTACCTTCAGGTGATCCTTCAAGACCATACATAACGCCTCACAGGTCTCCGTCACAATCTGGCCAATTGTTGATCTTCCAATGCGGTACTGGAAGCACAGAGACCTAAATGACTCACCTGAAAAGATAAACAAATTATTGTCTCTGACATTAATGATTATTGCCCATTCCCCTCACACACACACACACACTCCCAGTATTTCAATGCATATGACTAGGCCTACATAAATTCTCTTGGGTTTATTTTTAAATCTTAATCTACAGATGATCATTCCATTTACCGGTTGCAAGGAATCGTAGAGTTACCGCCAGCCGCTGTCTGGCAGTGATGGCCTTCCTCAGCGTTGTATCCTTCCTCTGGATAAGAGGTTGGACCTTGTCGAGGAGGAAATTAAAGTCATCCACATCCATCCCGAGAAGCTCACGGAACCCCCTTCTGTCAGTCTCCTACAAATAAAAGGAAACATATTTCTTCGTCTAATTAAAAACATTTTTTACTGAATCTAGGGATTTTCAATATGATTGCAGCCAAACTGAGACACAGATTTTGGATTTTAATTACAGGCTTAGTGTTTGATGTACATGTAGGCCTATGTTGTGTGCGTTAAGGGGCTGCATATGAGCAAACATGTCCGGCAGATTCTTTGCTACCTGTCCTTGATCGTATGCTACCTAAGATAAATATACATGGCTGTGTAGACGTTGATGCCCACTTATGATGTAGTCTAATCATAGTTTACTGTGGGTTATCACGCTATTTACACCACTAACTCGTGGATACTTTGGATAAAAGCGCCTGCTATATAACATGTTTAACTGACTTAATCTTGTTATTGCTGGGATAGACATAGACATCGCTAGCTACAGTATATCTTTATGTAGGCTACCAGACAAATAGTAACGTTAAGTAGCTACTTTGAAAACTTTTCGTCGCGAGCCTGGGTGTTAACGTCAAGTTAACATAGGCTAGCTAGCAGTAAGGGTTCTTAATAAAGGCTAAAACATTACCTCCAGTTCTTTTTGAAGGACAGACATCCCGTATTCTCCTCTTCGTGATACCCATGAGCGAGTCCACACTCGTTTCTTCTTTTTCTTTTTCTTCTCCGCACAGAAGACAGCAAGTACGACACCAAGCGCGTCTGTATCCATCATTGTATTATTGTGATCGCCCAGCCTTTTGTTGACAGCTGCTGCTATGACAACATGCGACGCGACCGATGCTGTCGGTGTATGTGGCCACTCTCCCGACCAAGACGCAGAGAGGTTTTCATGGTTCTAAAATCGTATAGTGTGACATGGTAGATCGTAAACGACAATCGTGAGCGACAAAAAAATCGTATAGTCTGACCAGGCTATTAAAGGTTTGGAAACGATCCAACAAGACTAAATCTGTATTCCAATCACAATAAGTAGCCTACTTATCGGCCAACAATAATCAAACAAGGCAGTAAAAGTGGGCATTGAACTGTATAACTGTTTTGAAAAAAGGGGAAAAAAGGCCGACATGCCGATACAATATGCAGCCGGAGCTCGGAAAAGGCTCGCGACAAAAAGATGAGCCACACATTTAGAAACAATTGCATGAACTATCTAAAAGCAATACCTTAGTCAGAAAACATATATGAGGCTGAACGTTTTGCTAAAATGTCAGTTATGGAAATATTGAAAATGTTGGAGCGGCTGGCTTGACCACGCGAAACCGAGAGACAGCTGTCTTGACCGCAGAATCGGTCATTAATCAATAATCCTATTTAACCGTATAACTGCACACAACTTTATTTAAAAGCAATCAAATGTAAAACATGTGTGTTGTATTGTGGTGTCCGGTGCGTGTGGATGTGCGGCTCCTCCGGCGGAGCGGTTCATGTTAATAGCGGAGTCCGGGAGGGTTCACCTTCACGACGTAGTTACGAGGGATGTGCGACTATCGTCATAAAAAATACTAAAGTGAAATATATTTGATATTCAACCGATATTCACGCTCCGAATTACAGCGATCAGACACGGGGAACTAAAGCCGCGATCACCGCACCGCTTCAAGACTCACAGTATGCAACACAACGTCCTTTTGATCGATAACAATATAAATTGATCGACACATTTCTTAACGATCAATGATCGATCATTGATTAATTATGCCCATCCCTAAAATACCCCACTTGTGAATTTTGAAGCTTTGACATGTTCATAAACCTTTGTTTGCCACAGAGCTTATTTTCTGCAATAACGCAAAATCCAATGGGAAAAACCCATTGGCTTGTTGTCAAGGGAACCCAGGGCGACGCTAACTTCCGGGTTGGCATACAAAAATACGTCATCCCTGCACCACTCTGCTTTTAGTTTTTCCGTTGAAAATCGTGGGCATAGGGCCCCGGGGAGATTTAATGCGGCCCTGCTGTTGACCATCCCAGTAAGGATGGCATCAGCCGAGCGAAGCTTTTCAAAGATGAAACTGTTCAACTATGACCTAAACAGTCATAGTTGAATGTGTTTCCCATCATCAAAAGATACACGGACCAACAGCGCCTGTCTGAGGCCGTTTGGTCTGAGGCCGTGTTGTCTGAGGCCGTGTGGTCTGAGGCCGTGTTGAATGAGGCCGTGTGGTCTGAGGCCGTATTGTCTGAGGCCGTGTTGTCTGAGGCCGTGTGGTCTGAGGCCGTGTTGTCTGAGGCCGTGTTGTCTGAGGCCGTGTGGTCTGAGGCCGTGTGGTCTGAGGCCGTGTGGTCTGAGGCCATGCGGTCTGAGGCCGTGTTGAATGAGGCCGTGTGGTCTGAGGCCGTGTTGAATGAGGCCGTGTGGTCTGAGGCCGTATTGTCTGAGGCCGTGTGGTCTGAGGCCGTGTTGTCTGAGGCCGTGTTGTCTGAGGCCGTGTGGTCTGAGGCCGTGTGGTCTGAGGCCGTGTGGTCTGAGGCCATGCGGTCTGAGGCCGTGTTGAATGAGGCCGTGTGGTCTGAGGCCGTGTGGTCTGAGGCCGTGTGGTCTGAGGCCGTGTTGAATGAGGCCGTGTGGTCTGAGGCCGTATTGTCTGAGGCCGTGTTGTCTGAGGCCGTGTGGTCTGAGGCCGTGTTGAATGAGGCTGTGTGGTCTGAGGCCGTATTGTCTGAGGCCGTGTGGTCTGAGGCCGTATTGTCTGAGGCCTCATCGAATGAGACACAATGCTGTACTGTACCACAACCGAGACATACTGCCTGAAGGACGAGGTCTGATGATGTCCTAATATGTCCACTGGCCATGTGATGACGTCATTCATCTCTGTTATCTATAATGGATACCAAACGTTAAACTTCAGATTGGAGTCAATCCAATGTCTATTTTTAGTTCACTTTTAATATATTCTGAGATATGTCTCATCTCATGAATTCATGAAAATAATACTAAAAGTTTGTATTCAACATGTTAAAACGGCCAACATCAACATCAACACACCTGTAACAGTCCTCAACAGTTCACTATATCAACACACCTGTAACAATCCTCAACAGTTCACTTTATCGACACACCTGTAACAATCCTCAACAGTTCACTATATCAACACACCTGTAACAATCCTCAACAGTTCACTAGGCGATGGACCCACAGAGCATCAGATGTGGAAGGTTGTTTATAAGTAGGATGAGGAAATGACATATGATTTATGGATGTATAATGTAAAGAATGGAGCATAAAAGCCACAGACGCGTAGGAACAGTTCCTTTGCAAATCAACTCAGGCTTTGTGGTTACTTGTTCACAAGTGATCATAAAGTCTATCATTCAAACCTTTGGCTTTCTCAACCTCTCTTATTTTATTAAGGTGTTGTATTTTATCTACGACAAACAAAGATTACATTCATTGCTCTTCATGGTCACCCATAATGCACCGCATTTATAACAAAACAAACTTTGATCTCTGCAGCCCAACGGATCACATTCACTCACAACTGACTGAGAGCTCAACTGAACTGACTGATGAAGAATCATTTCAGGAAGTGATTCAGTTCAGTTCGTTCATCCAAAAGATTGGTTCTTTTTATTAGTGTCGTTCTTCTAACTCCATGGAGATGAAGGCGCTAATAGGACTACTGCTGTTGGTTGGTTGTCACGGTGTGTCCTCAGGTAAGACTGTTTAAACTAATATAACAGCATTTATTTTATATCTGAACCGTCAAAACGAAACTAGCCTGCTGGCCGTTTGATGACGTCGTTATATAAATGTTCAATCTATAATCGATACCAAACATTAAACATTAGAGTCAATCCAATGTCTATTTTTAGATCACTTTTAAGTATTATATTAACACTCAGGGATATATTATTACTTTTTCATGACCACATGAATATGGTCGCCTCCCACTGTACACACACACACACACACAATACTGAAAACTAAAATAGTGAGTAAACATTGGGTAAGTAACTACAGTAATACCCTATATGGGGCATTATTGTAGCAGAACTATTTACAAATGTAAGTGGAGAGTTGTATCTGTATCTCAATCCGTGTGTGCAATCAGGTTTGAAATGTGTAAAACATAACAATAATAATAATAATAATAATAATAATAATAATAATAATAATAATAATAATAATAATAATGTAGAGGAATCAGTAAATGCGTAGATAGATATTAATGCATGCCAGTATTTCGCTCCAAGACAAGTGTAAGAGGCAGGTATAGTCTTATTGTTGAACACCTTTTTTGGTGACTTGCGGTAATTGGGTCACATGGTGTTGGGGAGATCATCTGCTCACCTGTTGAGTTTTTGTGGATGGAAGGAGGGGGGGGGGATGGGGGAAGTCTTATTTCTGCTGACCGCAGTTTATCGCTGTTGATAGTCTTTGTACGCATTTTTGGTTTTGTACGCCAGTGAAACACTTCGATGCACAACTTTGTTTGTTTCGTCTGCAAATAAAACTACAAAACGCAGCCATTGGATCTGTGAATCATTGACAGCCAGCGCGTCTCTCCCCTCAGCCTCTCGGCGATGAACTGAAATACTGAAATAATAATAATACTAATAATACTAATAATATTAGTAATACTAATACTAATAATACTAATTATACTACTAATACTAATATTAATAATACTAATTATAATACTACTAATAATACTAATTATAGTACTACTAATAATACTAATAATATTAATAATACTAATAATACTAATTATAATACTACTACTACCACTACTACTACTACTAATAATAACTTTATGCATATAGCACTTTTCAAAACAAAGTTACAAAGTGCTTTCCATAAAAACAAAAATAGGAAAGGACGTCTCATTGGTCTTTCCTCTCTCCTCGCATGGTTTCCTTGCGTATTTCGGTGCTTTTACCTCCTGATTGCACCGTCTGTCTGCGACTCATTTGAATCTAGGAGCAGTTCACCTACAGGCCTACCTGGCTGAATATGGTTATTAGCTACAGTTTGCGGCAAAAGTGTAATTCAACCCACAATGCATTATGTTTTGGTTCGCTTCCTATAGTTGGGTCGGGTCCCGTTCACACCTGAAGCGAACCGAACCAGAGCTCACTTGCAGTCCTTTCTGGCTGTCTACAGTGATGTCTGTCTGTCTGTCTACAGTGCTTCACTCTCTGAAATACTTCTGCACGGGATCATCTGGAGTATCAAACTTCCCAGAGTTTGTGGTTGTTGCGTTGGTGGATGAACTTCTGTATGGCTACTATGACAGCAACATCCAGACAGCAGAACCCAAACAGGCCTGGATGGACCAGGTCATTAGAGATTACCCAAAATACCAGGAGATGGAAACTCAAAGGGCTTTGAATAGCCAGGAGGGCTTCAAAGTCAGAATGGACGATCTGAAGAAGCGCTTTAACCACACAGGAGGTAAGTTTATATCTAATGTCTTATGTTACAGGGTTGCAGAATATAGAGGCAAAAATCTAATAAATATGAATATAAATACACACATAACTCTCTATCCCTCCCTGTCTGAGTCTTTCCCTCCGTGCAGTGTTGTGAACTTGAGGTTTGTCTCGCTATATGTGGATGTATTAACTTCCACAATAACTTACCAGCAGCGAACGAGAGGATGGAAAGCGGACCGGACCGGCTTCCCCGGTTAGGTGGACAAATGTACAAATATACGTGTTGTCATAACAACCGATTCTGATTGGTTGAAACTCCCTCCGTGAATGAAGCTTATGGAATCAAATTTATTTTGAGCTTGCAGAAAAGTGCTGTGGTTGTAAAACATGTTTGGTTATCTGAAATCAAATGGTGAAATGATCATAAGAATGTGTATTTATTTGTAGTTTTTTGGCTGGACCGGCAGGCCAGCCCTATATCCGCACCGCTCTGTCACTGACTGAGGCTGTGTTCAGAATCACATACTAACGTACTATTCATACTAAGTATGTATGTCTGTAGTGCGTTTACACTGCATAGTATGTGGATTTTGTTTTCGCAACTAAATGCTCGGATGTATACTAGATGAGCAAGAATGTCTGAGTATGCGGCGTGAGCTTACTGGACATACTGCCCCACAATGCATTGCATCTCTTCAGACGTCACCTCACATCTCCGAAAACGTTGGAGACAATTTCCAATTTTTCCTGTGTCCATATTGCGTCTTTTTTCAATAGTTCCCAATGAGGAGAGAGCGCATGCGCTTCTAGTTGAACATCTCTGAACTTTTCAGAAAGGCGCTGGTGACGTCACTGTCGCTGATATGTTGTCAAGATATTGTTGTCATAGGAACAAAACCCACACTGGGATGAAGCGCTCCCAGGCGCTTTTCTCCAGAGGAAAACGCTGTATGGACACAGTGTTACGGTACTCGAAACTGGGACCCAAAAGCTGGACACAGAGAGGCGAAGACAGGGTAAAAGCCAAAGGAGTTTATTGGAGGATCGTTCAGGGAATCAGGCGAGTAGGGGGGTCTGGTACTGGGCAGGCAATCAGGTGGACCAGGGCTAGACAGGGGACGGGTAGTCGGACAGGCGGGGGTCGGCAACAGGGGGGGAATCGGACAGGCGGGGGGCTCGGCGGCAGGCGGGCAGTCGTACAGGCGATGGGTCGGCAACGGGCGGGTAGTCGGACGGGCGATGGGTCGGCAACGGGCTGGTAGTCGGACGGGCGATGGGTCGGCAACGGGCTGGTAGTCGGACGGGCGATGGGTCGGCAACGGGCTGGTAGTCGGACAGGCAGGGGTCGGCAACAGGGGGCTGGAACAGGCGGGTCGTCAGGCAGGCAGGGGTTGTCGTGGAGAATAAACCACTTCTAACACTTAACTAAACAAGAACTAAACAAGAGAACTTCGAGAGAGTCGAGGTCTGAAGATGTAAGACTTTATTATCACTTGCGAACAAGCAACCACAAAGCCTGAGTTGGTTTGCCAAAGAACTGCCATTCTTGATTCAGACTTCAGGTTATATTGGCTACCTTTGTGGTCGCCTCCTCCATGCATCACTCACCAATCACAACAACCTATACATTGTTTAACTATTCGAACCTAATGATTAGGCTCCTCCCTTGTGGCCCTTTCCACACCAGCTGGTCATTCCATTACACTTCTGCAGCATACTTTGTGAGATAAAATTAACTAGAAACTAAATCACTGACTTGAGGTAGTTTACATATAACAAATACCAATCTTCAGGTAAAATAACAAATCAAAGAAAACAAATGTACCTGTAACAAAATATGAGTCAGCAAACACAATGAAAACCTGTATGAGCACAATGAAAACCACGTCTGTTTCTGCTCTTATCCTACAGAATTTGACCCCGGCCCATTAATAGCCTTGCAGGTCAGTCCAGGGGGGAGTGTGACCTGGGTTTACAACCGCTCCCCAACTGGCATGGCTCTAAGTCAACAACCAAGACATGTTCTTGCCCATCAATTGTCAGACTGGAATCTCCTGTCTCACCCACACTTACTTAATTCATATAGCATATGGGCAAGATAATGAATGTTCCCTCTTATTTAATGGTAGACTATAATGAACATATTCCTTTTAAATGTATAGTACATAACTAGTGAATTTCTCCCATATATCCCCCCTTTGGGACTTATTAAGTCCCAATATCAACTACCATTATCTTTAATAACCCCAATTTATTGACTACTTGCCGGAATGCTAGATAAATTAACAGTATTCACATCTGATTACCTGGAAAAAACAACTTGCTTTCATCATCATAGGAATTTCAACCTGTTCCAGGGATTTCAACCTGAAACGTTTTACTGAAGCAAGGTGAAAAAGATTACCAAATGTGCAATACCCTATAAGTGTTTCCTCTGAGTTAGTACCCATAACAACAAGATATTAACGTATATAAAAACATGCAATACAAGAATAAAAGTTAGTATAAAACCTTTGGCATGCATATATCAAAATGTGTATCACAGAATCTCAAAAATATTACAAGTTAACATATTATCACATAGCCTAATGAGTTTAGTTATAAACGCCATGTAAAGTTGTAGAAAACCATCTAAATCATTATCTCTCCATAACCCATGACCTAGACAAAGATCATACACTTACTTCAAAAATTGCATTACACAACATTAACAAACTTTCAACATGCATTGAAAGTCATCCTTACAAAAACTATGTGACATAAAAATAACAAATAAAACTCAAATTCTTTCAACATGCATTGTCGTGGATGATCAGGTGATCTTCATGTATTGGTGTGCTGTATGTATGTGGGGGGTTTTGGGCAGTATTGTATTCATTGCTTCAGCTTTCATCAGCGTCTTCATGTCCGGTTATTTTATGAGTTCCATGTTCCATCTGCTTATCAAGGGCGTGGCACACATGGAGAGGTTGCTAGCACTTGCACATGTGTGCCCCCTTGAGGCCAGGTCAAACCTCAGATTTCTCCCCTTCCATGTCATCTTCTTCCATATAATCACTCTGACTTCCGTCCCCAATATACTCCCATTCCACTTCTTGCTCCTCAACCATGTCTCATCTGATTCCTGATCATTCCCGGTCTGCTCTGTTAGTGTGATTTCATCTTTCCTCTGGATCCGTCCTTGGGCCGGTGGGATTTGCCAAAGGACGTAGAGGATCAGGAACAGTTTCATCAGCATCATCATCATCCTGGCTGGGCTGGGTCTGGTCTTGGAGCGGTTGGGTCTGGTCCTGGGGTGCTGGGTCGGGTGCGTCTGCATCCAACTCCTCTCCACACTCCTGACTTGTCCTTGGCTGGGCTGCTTTGGTGCAGTGGTTGAGGTGGTACCCAGTGGAACTCTCTTCCACCTGGATTGCTGTTGGCGTTGCATTGGTGACTTTGTATGGTCCTTCTCTCCTGGGCTCGTTCCACTTTCTCTGGAACACCCTTAGGTACACCTGGTCGCCTGGTCCCACCCCCCTTGGTGGGTCGTTTCTCCAGCTCTGGAGCTCTGTTTTTCCTGTTAGAATATGAGCTTGTGCATGGAAGTCAGTTGTCTGATATACTTTTTCAATTTTATTTCTAATTGTTCTAATGGGGGTCCCTTATGGGGACCTCAAAATGTAGGTGAAAGCATGGGTTGACCCGTCATAGGCTAACCAGCCTTCCCTACTTGCCTGTTGCAGGAGGCCGTGTATGGGGATAAATCCCTTCTGATTCTTATGTTCAGCCCATAGAATAGGTGGCTGTGGAGGAATAGAGACAGATATCTATGACAGCTATCCATGCAGTCCTGTATATGCGTGATGGCGACACCACACAGTGTTAACGCTGTAATTGTGACGCAGTGGTGGACGAAGCTAACAAATAAAAATATTCAACATAGCATAGTTTGCAAGGTAAACCCAATTCTTCCCAATGTCAATAAACAATCTAACTTGTGCATTAGATCCCTTCCCAGCCGATTGCTGAAGTACTTTTCAATGATCACTTCAACCAGGTCATTGCAAATGTTCAGAGAACATTTGTCTGACGAAAATAATTTGACAATTAAATATATAAAACACAAACAAAAAAACAAAAAATCTAAATGCAAAAATATTCCCCC
>JAOPHQ010002633.1:60000-100723 GCA_030340625.1 Merluccius polli | reverse complement strand
TCTCTCTCTCTCTCTCTCTCTCTCTCTCTCTCTCTCTCTCTCTCTCTCTCTCTCTCTCTCTCTCTCTCTCTCTCTCTCTCTCTCTCTCTCTCTCTCTCTCTCTCTCTCTCTCTCTCTCTCTCTCTCTCTCTCTCTCTCTCACCAGGATGGCATCCCGGGGGTTGTAGGCGTAGCTGCCGCAGGCGTAGAGATGGCTGGAGTTCATCGGCTGCAGCACGCGGACGAAGTTAGGGCATTCCTGCACACATGTGGTATTAATCAATTAATTAATTAATTAATCCATCAATCCATTCATCATGAATATGCATATGTTGCATATGATTATTAGTTATTATTTGTACTGGTCAGTAATCGTTCTTTGATGAAGATGTCATCAGCTGTTACCGTTGCATCCTTCTGTTTATTCCGACATGCCCTGATGTCCTCCTCAGATGGTGACCAGTCCCTCTGGAGACACACACAATTGCATAATTGTATATGATCCTGAGTCTTGAGATTAACAGGAACTACGTTATTTAATCTCTACTTTATCATTCTAGCTCTTCCCTTCCTACTATATAATTCTAGCTACGCATACTGGTATATCATTCTAGCTCCTCCTACTTTATCATTCTAGCCCCACCTACTTTATCATTCTAGCTCCTCCTACTATATCATTCTAGCTCCTCCTACTTTATCATTCTCCTCCTACTATATTACATAGCCCTACTAACCAACCTTGTTCTTCAGGGTGATGACATCAGGTTTGCTGACGTCCAATGAGAGTATGACATTCCGTGCCCCCACGTAGAGGGTGGAGCCATCGTTGCTTAGCAACAGGGTGGTGGTGTTGTGGATGTCTGGTTGGATGAAGTGAACCAGGCCTCTGTCTGATGAGTCTGAAGAGACGGGACAAAATGAGCAGCTGGACCGACTACTCAGTTTTTATATAACACCCTTCAAACACAAGGCCATTTATGGGGCTTTACAAAGGAAGAAATCACATGTAAAAAACCTGAAAAATACAATCATTAAGACAAAAAAGGAGAAATGTAAAATAAAAGTATAAGATGGTAATAAATAGAATAAATATAGTGCAGACATACATTTGTATAAACAGCTGCAGTAATGTGGTCCACTTTCTTAGTATTAGTTAAAAACTTTAGCACAGCATTCTGGATGAGTTGGAGCTGTCTAATGGCTTTTTTAGGGACGCCTGAAATTAGCATTGCAGTAGTCAAGCCTACTAAAAATGAAAGCATAGATGAGTTTCTGCTGGTGCCAGTGTCTCTCTCCCCTGTCTGTCTTTGTCTGTCTGCGTTTGTGGGCATGGCCCAGGCTCCAATTAAAATTTCAGACTTGTTTTTTTGTCTTCAATGATAGAGATTCAATATAAGGATTTACTTTAACACTTTCCTCTTGGCACCAAAAATAGTTATTTCAGTTTTATCTTTTTGTCTTTTATTTTTATCTGTTTAGCTGATTTGCTCAATGCACTTGATGGGACCACAGTCACCTGTTAAAATACATAAATTTGAGTATCCCATGCATAGTTGTGAGAGGATATATTGTTGTTTTTCAAAATTTGCAAAAGTGGGAGCATATACATTTTAAACAGAAGCGGCCCAAGAATTGATCCATGGGGAACCCCACATGTCATTTATGTTGGCTCAGATGTGCAGTTACCAATAGATAGAAAATAGTCTCTGTCCTTTAGGTATGATTTAAACCAAGTTAGTGCTGTACCAGATAGCCGCACCCAGTTTTCTAGCCTGTCAGTCAATATACTATGCATGCCATGTATCAAATGCAGCCCTCAGATCCAATAATACTTGAACTGGGATTTGCCCTGAGTCATTTTTAAGCAAATGTTTGAAAAGCTGACAAGAGTCAGCTCAGTGCTGTGGTGGGGTCGGAATCCAGACTGAAAAATGTTGAATATATTGTTCAATTCCATGAAAATATTCAGTTGTAGGAAAACAACTTTTCAATGATTTTACTTAGAAATTATAGGTTGTATATAGGCCTGTAATTACTAATTACTGATGCATCAAGATTATTCTTTTTCAGAAGAGGCCAATTGGAAGAAAACTGTTGTCTATCTGTAGTGTATCTGATGCAATGCAATTTAAAACATTTTGAAAGAAGCTTGTCGGCAAAGCATCAAGGCTACAGCTAGAGGTTTTTAAATGCTGCACAACCTCCTCAAGGGTTTCATGGTCAATTGAATTAAATTGAGTCATGCAAGCCATTTCGCTGATAGATCATTTTGAGACTGATCGATCTGACCTCGATCCCGTTGACATCCTTTTCCAAAAATTGTAAAATGCCAGGACCTATAAGCGCTCTGGGGAGGGAGTTTCACTTTACAATGAACAAGGAGCACCGCAGTCCGCCGAATAAAAAAAAACAATGGCGGCGCCCAAGGAAAGTGTAGGAAATCTACAGAGCAACCAAAACCGTTTTTTAATCAAAATAGTCTACAGATGTTAAGAGATTAAGAGAAACTTGCATGGAACGCTTTTCTCACATTATAATATGATTTACTTTACTTTCAACCAGATTCGGCAAGACAACATGAGCATCACTCTGATTGGCTGGAATCTTTGGACCTATGCAAGGCCATGCCCATATGTTGGAATCAACTGATATTCATTGCAAAATGTGAATGTCAGGATGGTCTGACGAGGCTGAAGATAGCGAACAGAGAGCACGTTTCCTGTGAGACAGACCGAAACAGCCCACACATTACACTGGGTCTATTTCCCGCTACAGGAAAATCTTTCCCCTTTGCGGTGCAAGAGTCTTGTCACATGTTGAGTCAATTCAAAATTGTCCATAATAAAAGTTTTTTGGCACTGCTGTCACTGGAGTTATCAATATGAATATTACAATCACCGACAATGGTTAGACAGTCAGCTCAGAGAGGTGAAACTATTACTATATATTCTCTGTCCTTGTCTATATTCTTGAAGGGAAACCGTCCCACTCAGCTATGTTCTAATATAAAAGAGTACAAAGCAAAAATCCTGGCCTCCAACATCAACTGTCAATGGTCCGATTTACATTCTCCAAATCCCAGACCAATGACGTCAGATGATGGTTAGATTAGGTAAGAGATGGTTACATTTAGGGATTAGGTTAGAGATGGTTAAGTTTAGGTATTAGGTAGACATGCTACAGTCTGACCTGGTTGTTGGGACATGAGGGTTAAGTTTAGGTACTTCTTACTCAAATGTGTGCACATCTTACCACAGGAAGAGCAGAACATCTTTGAGGATGTGGGTAAACACAGAGCACACATCAACATTTTAGCTTTTCAACGTGTGTGTGTGTGTGTGTGTGTGTGTGTGCAATATTTATTATTTAAATGTGGTCATTAGGGATGTAGAACTGTGCACTCAACCATTTATAGCTCCTCATCTTGTCGTTCACACTACTTCAAGAGGCAGTCTCCTTGAAAACATGTTTTGTTTGTGGTTCACTTACACTTTGAACACAAGTATATGTAAAATGAATCTCGTTTCCTCTTTGTGAAGAGTGTTGATGCAAATAAATCCTGGGTAAAAGTGCACGACTTGCGTTAGATTTGTCAGTGTTACTGATTTCCTGTCAGAAGACAATGACAAGACCAAGCTGGCGGGGACAGGCAGGGGACAGTTTCACTACCCACTGAGTTGATGCATGGGCCACCTCAACTCTAACCTGTGGTGAGAGCAGAGTGAGCTGTAGAGCAAGACAAGAAAACACACTGGTGGTGGTGATGGTGGTGGTGGGGGGGGTGATCTTCTAACAGGAAATCAGCAGCACACCTCAGAACAGAGAGAGAGAGAAAAAGAAAGAAAGATATACATAAAGAAAGAGAGAGAGAGAAAGACAGAAAGAGAAAGAGAGAGAGAGAGAGAGAGAGAGAGAGAGAGAGAGAGAGAGAGAGAGAGAGAGAGAGAGAGAGAGAGAGAGAGAGAGAGAGAAAGAGAGAAAGAAAGAAAGAAAGAAAGAAAGAAAGAAAGAAAGAAAGAAAGAAAGATATACATAGAGACAGAAAGAGAGCGACAGAAAGAGAGAAAGAAAGAAAGAGTGAAATATATCAGACAGACAGACAGACAGACAGACAGACAGGGAGAGAGAGAGAGTGGTCCTGCCTCTCCTCCGGCGCCCTGGCGGTCCGTGTCATCGTACTCACCCAGCCTGAAGGACCTCCGCGGGGGGCCGACCCGGCTCCCGGAGGCAGGGTGCAGCGGGGCGCCAAGCAGAGCCCAGAGGAGCAGGAGGCGGGTCATGCCGGAGAGACCAGGTAGGGACCCACGC
This sequence comes from Merluccius polli, assembly GCA_030340625.1. Lineage (NCBI taxonomy): Eukaryota > Metazoa > Chordata > Actinopteri > Gadiformes > Merlucciidae > Merluccius > Merluccius polli. The sequence goes on along the minus strand of JAOPHQ010002633.1, from coordinate 96,436 downwards.
CCCAAGGAGCGACGGACGGAGGGATGGAGGGACGGACGGAGGGATGGATGGAGAGGTGGGTGAGGAGATGGGTGGAGTCGCTCACCGACGTTGTTGCCGGGTCCAAAAGCTGCGGTTCTTCTCCTGTCCTGGACGTCCTCCGTCTACAGCTGCTGGCTTTTTAGTGTTGCGCAGCACTCAATACGTCTAGTCCAGAATTGAGCTTCCTCAAGAGTGTGTGCGTGTGCGTGTTTCAGAGAGTGTGTCTATGTGTGCGTGTGTCAGGGGGAAACTGCGTCTGAGTGTTGAAACCACTGGCGTAACTATCGACGGTGCAACCGGTGGGGCCCAGACGCCGGGGGGGGGCCCATGAAGACGCCGGGGTGGGCCTCCCCCGTCGACAATCGCGCAGCACCCCCCCCCCCCCCCCCCCTGTGGTTGAAAAAACTAAGAGTCATTTCGCAACTCAATGTAGACTCTCACAACCAAACACACACACACACACACACACACACACACACACACACACACACACACACACACACACACACACACACACACACACACACACACACACACACACACACACACACACACACACACACACACACACACACACATTTAAATGCTTTTATTTGGATCCAAACTTACAAGGAAGGGAAACAAGATCCAAACAATTTTGGGAAGAGACATTGACAGTGACAGGTTAATCAGCAACATGCATTTACAAGACCTACATGATAAGTTAAAGTATTACACCAAACACTTACGGGTAAACAAAACATCTCTGTCTCCAGATTCGCATACTACCTATGGTGGCAGACACAGAACAAAATTTTGCCAATCTTTTGGCTTCTTTCTTCTGTAGTCCACCCAACATCAGTCCTCTAACCAGATGTTTGTGGATATGGCCTAAGCTTCCGAATATTAGCGATATAAGTTTGCACTGGTAACCAAGTTGGCGTATACGGCTCACCAGTGGCTGGTATTTCAGTAACTTAGAGTAGTAGCAGGTGTCCATATACAAATCGAAGCAACAACCCACCTCAATAATGAGGACATTTTTTAGAGTGTCATTTACAATTACGATGTCAGGAGTGTTTGCTATATTTTTAAAATGGTCATTGTCATGTACATTGTTCTGGAACCAGTTCATTTTAACGGCAGTGTGCTTAAAGGTCTTACAGTCATGTTCTTGATTTATTTTTCCTAGATCTTTTGCAACCAGGTCAACCAAACGATCATGCCTGGCCACATACAGTCCTTTGTAGCGATTACATCCATTCAGAATGTGCGCAACTGTTTCATTCTCCTGTTGGTTTTGATGGAATATGCAGTATGGGTTGTGTTTTGAAGGGTACCATATTGCAAGATTGTATTTTGTTGGGAGACATTGCAGTCGGGCTTTAACCATAAAGATTAAAATATCCTCTGAAATGGAATGGTTAATCATTACAGAATGGGAAACCGAGTGATCTGCATAAGGCAGTGCTGCTAACTTCCCTTGCATTTTTAGGCTTGACCAGCGCTGCGTGTTCTGCGTTAGTCTGTGCTGGAGAAGAGAGGCTCTTGCGTGTTTGGTGTGTAAATGTTGAGCTGAGTTCCCGCCATTCAGGATCGCAAGAGTGGAAATCTGCGAGTCCGTTATGATGTTGTCAGTCAGTGGAGATGTCGCTCCGTCAGGGCCTTGCCAGGAGAGTTGTAGTCCGATGCGATGGCAAAGATCGTTAAGATCTAGCCAGTCGGAGCGCACTCCGAATCCGGCGGCTTTGATGTCAAGTTTACCGTTTTGCTTCAATTTGAACCCAAGGAACTGGGGTTCATTCTGCGAAGCAATGGGTATCTTGCGCCGTTGTAGGTGTAGAAACAATGATTCGCGTGCCAGCTCCCTAACTGTCATGTCATCATTATTGAGCATGCTCAGCAGATGGCCTATCCTGGAGGAGGTATAGAGCCATTCAATGTTCGGGACTCCAAGACCTCCGGTATTGCGCGGCTGAAAAAGGATGTCCCGGGTTGTACGGGTGTTTAGACAGAGCCATTTCCTCACAATGTTCACTGTTGCATTGTTCATCACACACACACACACACACACACAGCACCAGACTTATACCTTAAAAGTTATCCACAAATATTTGTGCATAATCCTACGATAATAATTATTTGTGCATAATCCTACGATCAGTTCGCGAGCCCCTGCAGTGCAGAAGTGACCACATAGCGGACATGGCTTTTTATTCCCAGTGGAAAATCCAACACTATTTTAAGATAGTTTCCGTATTGTGCATGTCATGTGCATTTTACTTTCACAATCTTCATAAGCTCAGTGAATGTTTATGGTCTTTAGTTATTACCAAAGATTCGGTTATTACGAAGATTCGTTCAGGTCTCCCAACATTTTCTGTCGTTGCTATGGTGGTTGCTATGGACACCCGGAAGTATTCTTTTAATTATGTTTTTTTTAAAAACATTTCTCAACACAAAAAAACCCCACTAAAGTGTGTCCTTGATAACTTAACAATACGATATTTTAATGTTAGGCGCCGCAGATACGCGCACCCCTGATTGGCCAGGACGAAAAAGTGTGATACCGGCTTGTCCATTGTGTGCTTCATTTTTATTTTGTCCACTTGGTGGCGGTGTAGGCAGATTTCTCGGTCACTTCGTGTTGGGCTAATAATTATTTAAATAATTTTAGTAGAGTTTAATGTCCTGATTCATATAAGAGACACCCCATGGCTCTATCTTATTCACAAGTTTGGCTAGAACCACTAGATTTTAAATCTTACGTCCTTTACATTTACAATTAGGGCATTTAGCAGACGCTTTTGTCCAAAGCGACTTACGATAAGTACATTTGTTAAAAAAAACAAAACAAAACCATTAATCACCATCAGTAGAGTAAGGGTTTTACAAGAACAAGTTTCAAGCACACCTAATTACTAAGTTAACCCATTGCTAGTCTACAACGGAGATAAGTGCGGGAATACTTAGTGCAGAATATCAAAGTAAGTGCCAGCAACAACATACAAACACAGAATAATTCCAAAGCTGTTTTAAAAGTCCCACTCTCGGATATGCCGTTCCTGGGACCCATTTTGGTATCTCTCACCATCTCGAAAGGCCAGCATGAAAGTCAATGGGAGTAAAATGGCAGGAGGTTTCAAGTTTTCAAGTCCCATTTCCGGTGGGATGGAGATACAAACTTTTTTTTTTAGGTGTGTAAACATAAACACATGTAGGGTGGGGACCAGCCTGGGTTCTCAAGTTTGGGGTCTAAAAGTCAAAAGGGGCCCTAGCCACGCCCCTTACAAGAATACAAGCTGATTGGCCAGTACGCTTTTTCGTGCAGCTTTCCTTCACGTGGGTTAGCCAATCTTAGCCAATCAGAACCCCCCGTTTAAAATGCTTGGGTTTCAATGTTGCGACTGCAGTTTAGTAAAGGTCTCTATAGAGCACAAAAGAAGCACAAAAACGACCAAATCAACTGCAAGTCAACTTCAGACAGGCAAAGTAACCTTTTTATTTGTTTGTTGTTCTTTTTTACATCCACAAATTCTCGTGTGGTCTCATAATTGTCACGTGGTCTTGTAGTTCTTGCGTGATCTCGCGAACCCAGCTGCCTCGCAGCGCTTCGCTGCTGAAACGCGCCCGGTGGGAGCTGAAGCCGCGCGGTTGACGGAGCGCTCCCGCGACGGATCCAGTGGAAGTTAGGCGTAACAGATAGAGTAGACAGACAGGCGGAAATGGACAAGCCTGCTCCTAATGGATAGAGGAGCAGGAACAGGGGGCAGGATAGTATAGTGCTTAGGGTGACTTCCAGCCAAAAGGTAATGGGTACCTGTAGTCACCGTTGATGCCAGATACCCCCTACCTGCTTCTTAATTACATCTGACTTTGGCTGACTAAATAGTTAGTAAGTAAGCTAGGAACATGCCTGACTGACAGACAGACCAATGAACAGGAGTTTCTGTCCATTGTTTTAATTTGTCCAGATATTACCTCTATATCCAAAATGCAGAACATAAAAAAATCTGACACACAGACATAAAATGATAGAACCTGATGTGAAATGTTATTACACTGTGGTCCAAATAACACAACCAAGTTACAGGTGAATAAAGGAGAACTAGGAATAGCAGGGGATGGAGCATGCTCACTTCTCCTGAAAGGCTTTACATGATTTGATCTTCATTTTATCCTTTACCAATTCAGTGATGCTGTAGATACAGAGGATATAAATACACACACTAACTAAACAAAAAATAAAACGTTATGAACATCCAAAAGGCAAGTGGACGCTGTTCTCAGCCAAGCTGCACAGCACAGCTCAATTTCAAACTTTGTCAGCAGCTAATCATAACAGTTAAATTGCGTTGTCTGGTAGAGGGGTCAACAACCAGCCAATCAGCACCAGCGTAAAGCCAAGTCAGTGGTCAATCACAGACAAGGGGTCTGAGCATTAGCAGTCTCAGCAAATTAACTTAGGTAAGGGCGTATTCAGACCAAATCAGGCGTTGCGGCGAAAACGCCCGTCCTCCCGTTCATTTGAATGGGGATAATGCGTTTGGGCTGCGGCGGTGGGTTGTTTGTATGGGTTGTTGGGAGTCGCTTGGCGATTCCCATGACATCACACAGCTGGGCCATGTAATGGCAATGCCTGATTTGGTCTGAACGCAGCCTTAGCCCGCCTCCCCAACCGGGTCTGTCATCTACCACTGCTGGCCAATCAGCTACTTTGCTAGCTGATTGGCTCTTTATTTTTGTCCTCTGCTGGGTGCCATAGTCTCAAATGTCAGGCCACAAGTTCTCATGGAGATCACATCTTCATCCACACAGTAAATCAATGTATGGGTTGTTTGGTTCAACTCCTATCCAAACACAGTATTATTCATATAATAATACTGTGGTAGTTTATACATGTTCAAATTGAACATGTCTTGTTCTGTTGTTTTCTGTTCCAGGGAACATTCTGAAACAGGCTTCTGCTAAAAACAGGTATATGTATGTGCGTAGCATTGCAGATAAGGGGCACAGTTATAAAACAGCTACAATTTAAAAACTTCTCAATCGAAGTAAACAAAACAATAAATTCCTACGAAATAAATAGCCAAATAATCTTCCCAAGGTTGTAAAATTAGTTCTGCTTCCAGTTATGTTCACTCGTTTCTTGTACGTTCTCGTTTGGTGAATGCAACACCGCCCCCTAGGGACCACGTTGACATTACATACTTTGTGCTACGTGCAGACGCAGAAGCATGATTCAGGCTTAAGGCAGATAGATTAATACAAGCATACAAAGTAGTCTAGTCTAAACCAGACTACTTGCAAGGCCAAAGAAAAAAAAATCTAAACCAAACTGTGCCTGTAGGTGGTGCTGTGTCAAATGCTCATTACGAATCAGGTGCTTTTTGTTATCTCCCAGGTCAATCAGTTTACAGCTCAAACTGGAGTACCAATATTGTGGAGACTTAAGTTGTAATGTCACACATTGGGTCCCTGAAATGTGCTCTTCTACCAGGCCCAGGTTGAGAACCACCAGTAAAAGTCTTGATTCGTCAGGCTTCACACAGCCTTATGGTCCTTATTCACCTAGCGGCCACCTTGGTTCCAATCACCAGCTGTGTGGGGGAACTGAATGTGGAATTCGACATTCAAATAAAATGAAAATGCAGAGTGTAGCAGAAGAGGATCAAGGTCTTTGTAGTCTTTTAAAGGAAGTGTTGGCTGTTAAACTTGTAGTATGTAGTCTGTTGCAGTTATGATTTGAGTTATGAGTTATCATTAACTGTCCAAAACGACTTACTTAATAAAACTTCATAAAACCAAGAGGGTGAGGTCCAGCTGTGCAGACTGTTTGGTACTAGAACGCTACTGTAGTGCAATATCAAAGTTCATATGTATATATACAGTACATGCGTGTGTGACTAGGTCTATCTTTGTCTGTGGATGGATGTCTACTGGATATAGGGTTGTTTCACCAGTAGTCTCTTCTAAGGCTGGTCCAGTCCGGTGTAGACTGCTCTGATCCGGTCCAGTTGGGGGGTGTGGTTCTGCGGTTAGAGAGGGGGTGAGGAGGTTGGTTTCCGGGGTACGGCCGGTTTCAATGGGGGAGCAGGAGGTCGTCTAGAGGACACAGAGATGAAGAGCATCCATGACAAACTGCTTCAGCATTTGCATCATCACAGGCGCGTGCTCACACACACACACACACACACACACACACACACACACACACACACACACACACACACACACACACACACACACACACACACACACACACACACACACACACACACACACACACACCTGTACCTGTTTGGAAGGCCTGCAGGCGCAACTGCTCTGGGGTGAGGGGGGGGTGAGGGCGGTGGCGTACCCAGGGTGGGGGAGGTGAGTGGGGGGGGTCCAGGGGGAGAGGTTTCCCTGGGACGGGAGGTTTGGGGGGGACCGGAACCTGAGCAGAGGGTCATGGGAATAGTATTAGAGTACAGTATGGCTTCTACCCATGATGCATTGCTTTCATCAATATTTACCCTGACCTTAACCACACCAAACCCTTTTTGAATTCCACCAAACCATTTAGACTGCGCCATTCATTTTGATTCTACCAAACCATTTCGACTCCACCAAATCATTTAGCGCCCACCAAGTGATTTTGATTGCATTTAAATTTAGTCACCAAACCCTTGAGATTCCACCAACTCAACCAAGAATGAATAAATGAATCAACACCATCATTATGTACATGTTCCCACTAGTGGACTACCACTATGTTAGCTACATGCTAACTACATGCTAGCTCCGTGCGGGTACCTGGCCCTGAGTATGCGTTGGGTCGGGAGGAAGAGGTCTGTTTGGAGGTGCAGGTCTGACCTGTGGCTGGAAGGATGAATGCGAGAAAGAAAAGAAAGGAAAGAAAGGAGCGCAGATGAAGGGAAGGAATGGTGGCAGATTGACGAAGAGAAGGCTAGCCCACAGCTTCTCCCACTTTATATTAGCCCTGTGTCAGGCCAGCAGGATGCAGAGAAGCCTTAGTTTATATGGATTAGCTGTTCTCGGTGGACTGACCACACCGTACTTCCTTACCCCTTCAAAGGTGAGCTAGCTCAGACATCAAGAACCTTCAGGGATCTCTACACCAGAGTTAACCTACACATTTAGAAACCCCCTGCTGAGTGAAGTTTAAGGTGCTCGCACACGACCCCAACAAACACCAACACCTAACTATTGTGTTGGCCATGTCATTGTTTGACATGTTTGCCAACAAAAAATGTAATCCGACAACAGCCAACAACCACGGCACACTGGCCCAATGTTGGTGTTTGTTACATTGGTCAGGGCAGTTGGCAAGCACCTTTAGGCCCCTAATTAGAAGACACATGCTAATGGAAAGCTGCCTAGCTCCACATGAGCTGCAGAGTCCCTCCCAGTCTTCAAGAGAGATATGAAGACCCGCCTCTTCCGAGAACATCTCATGAACACTTCTTTGTTTTTAGAAACTTGGCCGCATGCAGCCCTTGGACATTTCTTTTGTAGCTATGTTGATTGTTCTCAGCTTCACTTGTAACTTTTCACTTTGGATTTTAAGCTTCTATTAAATGACTAAATGTAAATGTAGTTGAGTATTTGTAATACACATGTTGAGTTGGAATCAGTATTGGACATTTACCACCATCCAAGGAGCTGACCAATGCAACACTTTAGTGCTGGGGATGGATTTTGAATGCGACCTGGGCATACACCATGCAGTTAGTTTTTTAAAGCTCAGGGATATTTCTCTAAGTTAAACAACACGGGCAGTGGAACACCTTCCATTGATTATTATTACGGCAGCACTTCCCAGACAAATGCAAAAACTGACAGAACTCATAAGCTACGGCAGCCACATTACCGCTACGCTGGTAACATAGAGAACCAAGATGTTTCTCTGCGGAGAAGTAGGCGGTTGGGTTAATCAACCCTGTAGTATAGTAGAGGAACGTTCATATGCTGAACTATTGAAACACATACGTCACTATATCGACAGCAGCTTCCAACGAACTCAAACCATAACTTGACTTCTCACAAAACATCACCTCCTGACTAGAAATCTGCACATCTAAAAAAAAGTGGTTTCCGAGTTGGCCATAACTTGACTTCTAACTAACTTGACTTCTCACAAAACATCACCTCCTGACTAGAAATCTGCAAAAAAAATCTAAATCTAAAAAAAAGTGGTTTCCGAGTTGGTTTTATGCAGACTGTTGCTGTTGCCTTAGCACAACAACAGGAAGTTGCCCAGACATGTGTTGTGGTCATTGGTCAGCAAATGTACATTTGCTTTAAGGGAAACACTATGCTACCACACAATGTTACCACACTATGCTGACAAGCTATGCTACCGTGCTCTGCTACAACAATACTACCACACTATGCTAAGAACCTATGTTACAGTGTTCTGCTAGAACACAATGCTACCACACTATGCTAAGAAGCTATGCTACAGTGCTCTGTTACAACACTATGCTAAGAAGCTATGCTACCATGCGCTGCCACATTATGCTACAACACCATGCTAAGAAGCTATGCTACAACACTATGCTACGAAGCTATGCTACAGTGCTCTGCTGCAACACAATGCTACGACAGTATGCTACAACACTATGCTAAGAAGCTATGCTACTGTGTTCTGCTGCAGCACAATGCTATGACAGTATGCTACAACACTATGCTAAGAAGCCTTGCTACAGTGTTCTGCTACAACACAATGATACAACGCTATGCTAAGAAGCCTTACTTCAGTGTTCTGCTACAACACAATGCAACACTATGCTAATTAGCCTTGCTACAGTGTTCTGCTACAACACAATGATACAACGCTATGCTAATTAGCCTTACTTCAGTGTTCTGCTACAACACAATGCAACACTATGCTAATTAGCCTTGCTACAGTGTTCTGCTACAACACAATGCAACACTATGCTAATTAGCCTTGCTACAGTGTTCTGCTACAACACAATGCAACACTATGCTAATTAGCCTTGCTACAGTGTTCTGCTACAACACAATGCAACACTATGCTAATTAGCCTTGCTACAGTGTTCTGCTACAACACAATGCAACACTATGCTAATTAGCCTTGCTACAGTGTTCTGCTACAACACAATGCAACACTATGCTAAGAAGCCTTGCTACAGTGTTCTGTTACAACACATTGTTACAACACTATGCTAATAAGCTGTGCTACAACACTATGCTACCAAGCTATGCTACAGTGTTCTGCTGCAACACAATGCTACGATAGTATGCTACAATACTATGCTAAGAAGCCTTGCAAGAGTGTTCTGCTACAACACAATGCTAAAACACTATGCTAAGAAGCCATGCTACAGTGTTCTGCTACAACACAATGCTAAAACACTATGCTAATAAGCTGTGCTACAATGCTGTACTGCAAGGCTAGTGCCCTTGGAGCTATGCTGTTTGCTCTATTAGAAGGTCTAATTATGTAACAGTTAAAACTTGAATTGTGACTTGTGTGCTGTTCTTTCTTTATTTCTTGTCATTCTTCATATTGAGCAGCTGCTTGAGATAGTCAGAAAACGACTTTACAAATCACACAATGTTGTTTCCAGACACGTTAGTTTCTCATTTTTTAAACTTTTTATCTACAACAAACACCAGACAGACAGACGACGAAGACCGGTGCTGTGACAACCAGCGACTGTACCTGATTGGTGGGGCTATAGGGGTCAGGGGGGAGAGGCTTGGAGGGTGCGGCGGGGCGCTGGAGAGAAGGAAGTCAATAAGTAAACAGCAGCAACAGCGCCTCCTGTGGTAGATACTGCCATATCCTTTTCTGATTGGGCAATTGAATAAAATTATCAATAAAAAGGAATATAAGATAAGATGTATTAATCCCAGACAAGAAATGTAGGTATAAATTTAAGCAAACGTATTTGTTGTTTTTAGTATAACAATGGAAAAACACTGACCACTTCCAGGTGGAATTAAACATCATCTAGTTTTCGGGGTCATTTTAGGAACCAGGTTTCAGTTTATGGGTGAAAATCACGACCAGATTTAAGCCACCCAGCATGATTCTGATTTCAGTCGGTGCGGTACAATGCAGCAGCACACCCACAACCAATGCAGACGGAAAACACCACAGAACAGCTAACACTTAGAAACAAACAAATAAACAAACACTAGTCACACTGCTCTATATTTACACACAAGACCTATATGAAGACATGACTGTGGTCACAGAGAGACATACAGAAAGACCGACTGACATACAGACAGACACTACCAGTGGTGGAAAAGTACTCTGATACCATCCTGAAAAGTAAAATTCCCCTCGGAAAACAGTATTTTGATCCTGCAATAGACATTCTACTCAAGTAAAAACAGTTGTAGTAAAAGTACTTAAAGAAGAAATATACTTAAGTATCAAAGAAAGAAGTGTTTTCTTATTATGACCTCATATCCTTGGTTGGTTAAGCTAAGTGTTGATGACCCAATTGGCGTTTTCCCTTAGCAACGGTCAACTCAAACAAGAAACCTTGGAGTTAAAGTAGGACTCAGTGGGGCAATTGCTCTGCCGCTACGTTAGCCACTTTTTAGAGTTTAACACGGTTTTAAACTCGTCAGTGACGCAAGAAGTCACGTGACGTCTTAAGCTCCATTGCTGTGTCGTATGTACCTGTGGTTTAACCTGCAGCTGCGTTTTACCTTGATCTCAATTGCTGTGTCTTCAGAGAAATTCACATCAGACACTAGGGGCGTATTTTGTGCGTGTTAGTCTAGTCTCCAAACGGACGGTTTTAGAGGAGACTAAACCAGTTTGCAGGATGAAACAAGGCTCCATTATAACCGACACACACAGAATTAGTTTTATTAATTATTATTAGTAGTATTAATAATAATGTATGATACATTTACACTTATTACACCAGATAGGCCTTCAGTACAATAACAATATTGGACATAGTAGATATGGAATGAGCAGTGATATTTCACGGCTCGCGGGGCTCAGGTCTCTGTCGTGCGTCCGCTCAGCAATAGCTTTACGCGCTTCAACTTTCAAGCGCTTCCATACATTCTTTAAATGTGCCGCTGCTCGGTCTCCTGCTGAGATCTACTATTAAATGTGTTTGAGAGATCATCCCAAACAGACTTTCTTCGGAGCGTGGTGGTGGTGTCTTTCCTCTTCCACCGTGTCCACAACACCTCGAATGCAGTACAATAAATATAACTTCTGCTCCTCGTTATAGTTCTCTATCCGAGACATGTTCATCGTGTCAGGGGGGTATGCAGCAACAATTTTGGCGCCCCCCATAAACATTACGTGGTGCGCGGTTGTTGACGGGGTGTGTGTGTGTGTGTGTGTGTGTGTGTGTGTGTGTGTGTGTGTGGGGGGGGTGCTGCGCGATCGGGGGCGCCCCCCTGGTACGGCGCGATTGTTGAGGGGGGGGGGGGGGGGGGGGGGGGGGAGAAGTAATCGATTGATTGACGTAGGTAAGGGCAGATTCAGATTCCAGACTCAGATTTCCACAAAAAGTAGGCTAGACTATTTCATAATATATTTCAACATTATTTGCGTTTTATTATATTATAGTTCACTTTACATTCCCATTAAGTTTTTGTTGGTAATTATAGCACAAAATGCATCCAACATTAAGTTAAGACTGCATCTGCTGGAGTATAACGGGAAATCAGAGTACTTCCGGTTCAACCCGAGTTTAACTAGGAATCAGCTGATCCTGTGTCGGTCAGTACACAGCAGTCAGGTTTAACTTCGTGCGCAGCTGCGTGTTAAACTCCAAAACCTCCGGTTTCCGGAGTACGGTTTTAAACCGCAGCACAGCTAACGCAATGCTAACTGACAGAGCAATTGCCCCAGTATGTTTAAGTCTTCAATAAATTAAGCATTATTATAAAAAAAAAAAAGAATTGCGGTTGTTGAGTAAAAGTACTTTCCACCCCAGCACACTACTACTAACAAACAGGCTAAATATTTCTTCTAGAAACTAGAGACTAACACACTGTGGGTTAGCAGCTAGCACATTAAGGTTAGCACATTAGCACACAGTAGCAGATGTTAAGCGTTAGGTATTAGCTGGGCGGGGTTACCTGGAGCTTTTTAAGCTCAGGGTCAGGGGGGAGGGGCTTAGTGGGAGGAGCAGGCCTGTCATGAACCTGATAGGAGAAAAAAAAACAGGGAGCAGATGCTGATCGGCCAATGAGAAGACATGCAGGAAGGGGGCGGTCACTGCCAGATTGGTAAATCTGTCAGTCAAGCACACATGTTAATGAGAGGAGCAAAGCAGATGGATAACGTTTCATACGCCATTCATGTTGTGGTGTTTCAGTCAGCTGATACCCCCCAGCATGTTGCCATGGATACCTTGTTTGAGGGCGGGCTCAGAGGGATGTCGCCGTGGCGATTCCACTGGTAGCGCAGCGGTTGCACCTGTTCTCCGTTGCAATCATCCACGCGCTCCGTCACCGGAGTTCTGCACAACAAACATTAAACACATTAAACACTGATACTCAGCTCCAAGCCTAATGGTACCGAGATCTAACCCCAATGTTCGCAGCCTAAACTGTAGGCGCCCCGTAGCAAGATGCCCCCTAACCCTGTAGGAGTGACTGGATATAGGCATCAAGGAAAAGTCATACAAAGGCAATTTCTCAATATGAGCAAAATGTGACATTGATTTCTTTAAGAGAAGGAAAAACAAATATCTGAGCTGTTATGTATGCAATACCAAACCACTATGCCTGACTGCTCAGTAACTATGGATGATATGTACCCCCTAGTAGTTCCCTAAGTATGTCGGTGTGTAGTAATGACTCGGTGCTCAAGTACTATGACGTGAAGAAACATAATATGAGCAAAACCACAGACAGCCTTCATTATTTGTAGTGTAACCTCTAACCTCTATCACATCCACCAAGTGTAACCTATAACCTCTATCACATCTACCAAGTGTAACATGTAACTTCGATCACATCTACCAAGTGTAACATGTAACTTCGATCACATCTACCAAGTGTAACCTGTAACTTCGATCACATACACAAGTGTAACCTATAAACTCTATCACATCTACCAAGTGTAACATGTAACTTCGATCACATACACCAAGTGTAACCTGTAACTTCGATCACATACACAAGTGTAACCTGTAACCTCTATCACATCCACCAAGTGTAACCTCTATCACATCCACTAAGTGTAACCTCTAACCTCCATCACATCCACCAAGTGTAACATGTAACCTCTATAACATCCACCAAGTGGAACTTCTATCACATCCACCAAGGGTAACATGTAAACTTTATCACATCCACCAAGTGTAACCTCTACCACATCCACTAAGTATAACCTCTAACCTCTATCACATGCACCAAGTGTAACCTCTTACCATTATCACATCCACCAGGTGTAATATGTAACCTCTATCACATCCACTGAGTGTAACCTCTAACCTCTATCACATCTACAAAATGTAACCTCTGAAACGTCCACCAAGTGTAACCTCCATCACATCCACCAAGTGTAACCTAACACTAACCATCTCACCAGGTGTGAGCTCCAACAGGCTACACCAGCCTGGCTGATACACATGGATTGCATTAGGCTGCTAGCTACAGACAGCAGGGAGGAGGAGAGGGGGGTGTCAATACACTGGTAGCATTACAGCATTACTAAAGCCTGCTTTACACTTTGTCAACACATCCACTAAGATCTGCGACACAATGCACCACAAACAGACTGCAGGCTTGGACACCTTTTTTTAAACTAATACAGAGACTGACCACACTGGGCTTACCAGTCTGATAATTCATACAGTTTCTGTTCTTTGGTTAAGCTACAACCTGGTCATGTTGGTAACTACAAAGGTTGGTAACCTTTGTAGTTTAAAAACCAGTATCATCGGCATATAACATTAACATTGGATCACTACTCATGGCTGTTATTTTAGGATTTTCAACATCAATTCTGATGCAAATAAAGTGACATGATCTCTAAAATGATTAGAGATGAATATAAGTCTAAGTTTAAACCTTTAAACTAAAATACAATCAAAAAACAAACTAAATGACAGTGGAGAGCCAGCTGTGTGAATGTCATCATTTAAAACCAGAAGAAAAACTCAAGAGAAAACAAAGAGTCAAAGACCTGATATTCTCACAGCACTTGACTCTCCAACTGTCAAACCACACAACCACAACATCTAGTCGTACCTGCTGTACAGCGGCTGAGCATCAAACTCTATCCCCCAATCCTCACAGTGTGTCACACTGCATCATGTGCAATAAAACAAAATAACCAACCAACCATCAATCAATTACGCAATACACCAATCAACTAACCAACCAATCAACCAGTAAATGATTAAATTAACCAATCAAAACTAAGACATTAACCAATCAATCATCTGCGGCTAATTGGTTAAAAGCAGAGAGGTGTGATTGTAGTACCGGTTGTGTTGGCGGCTCTTGTGGAAGGGGCTCCCCTCGCCGAGACACAGCAGACTGCGGCGACAGCGAGGGAATCGTAGCATGAGGAAGAGGAGGACCACTGGCACGACGAAGAGGAAGATGACCAGCAGGGCCACTCGTACCGGGTCCGTGCCTGGATGGTAACGCAAGACACGTTTATTTACAAAGCACCCTTCAAACACACAGGCCATTCGGAGTGCTTTACAGAGGCAGGACTCACATTTTAAGGATATATACATTGTATTTCTGTACGTACTAATACAGGTTTATTCAGTGCAGTGAGAAAGAGAAATTGATTCTATGGTTATATACTGTATAATTTTAACTAAATATACCTTCTCCTTAAAGGACCCCAAGTAAAGTAAAGTGGTAAAATAGGGGCCCTTTAATGACCAGTGGTTGCTTACCTCCAGAAGCTTGGGCGGGGCCACTGTCCACGCTGCCTCCATGCCCAGCGTAGCGACAGTCTGGTGGGGCCCAGCCCACCTCACAGTGGCAATTCATGTTGCTGTTGCACACCTGACACACAACATACACCATGTACACACAATATACACACAAAGTACACATAGGTCTGCAAGGAATGTTCTGGTCTCACACTCACCACAAAGATCTAGTATCGAGATCTCACATCACATACAACATCTTAATGATCACTGTATCTTATCATAATAATAATACTGGATTGAAATCGCACAGAACTCTCCAGAACTCACCCCGTGCCCGCTACACTTGACCCGGCACTCCTCCACCCGGAACACAGACACGTCCTGACACTTCTGTTCCAAACACGCCTGAAAAACACAAACACACACACTCCTGTTTTAGGTCCACTTTGGAAATAAGTGTTCAACACTTTCAAGTGCTAACCTTGGGATGTTTTATGTTTCAAATAAAAAAAAAACTAAATTGTACGTCTCTAGGAAGGACTCTTGCTCGTGGGGACCTAGAGAGAGAGAGGGTACTCTACCTTGTGAGGACCTAGAGAGGGGACTTTACCTTGTGAGGACCTAGAGAGAGAGGGTAGTCTACCTTGTGGAGACCTAGAACGTTTGTAGGCACGAAAATGTTGGGATTAATCAGCGGTCTTAGGCTTGTCGTACGCACACCGGTGTGCAATTTTCCTTGATAAATACCAGTTGTACCAGTCATGCCCGCTTAGCTCATTACCATACATTTACAGAAATAACCATATATAGTCACAAAACATCTCCTTTAAAGCCACGGGAAATGTGTGAATGAATATATATATATTTTTTTAAACTAGTTTTTCCCCCTTCTTTTTTGTTTACCTATTCTCTTATATAAATATAATCTTTTTTATTTTCTTTTATTTGCTTTGTTTCTTAGTTTCTGTGTTTTTTGTTTTCTCTCTGAAAAGCTGCCTATGGACTAGTGTTGAGAATTAGCACCTGTGCTAAAACACTTAAACAGTGCATCTGGTTTTGTCCAATGTAATTGCTATGTCCATATCAAATAAACTATACTATACTATACTATACTATACTATGACAACATGGAAATAGCCGATTAAATTGTTGAATGGATTGGAAGAGTGAACGGGAAAATACAAAGAATAAATAAATAAAATAAAATAAACGGTTCACGTAATGAAATATAAGAGGACATATATATAGAGGGCACTTCTTGGTCCACTCTCTGCCGTGCTCTCTTCCTAAACTAAATAACGAGGCATGGGAGTGAGTGTGTTTTGCGTTAAAAAGGAGTGTCCCTCTACCCCACACAGTAGCCTATCAGAGGTTAAGAGTATTTCGACCTAAAATCAAGCGCTATAATAGAGTGTTCGATTATTAGCGCGACAACTGGTGGGGCTGAGGCTGACTGAGTCCTCTAGAGATGTACATCGCCAGCGTCATTGTAAATCGTACATTTTCTCCCAAAGTTTGCATATTTTCAAGCCAAGAACAAATTGATGAAACGCACGTTTTGTCGAAAAACTGCATACGCATGGTTTATGCACACATTTCTTCGTACCCAACATTGATAAATGAGGCCCCTAGAGAGAGGACTCTATCTTGTGGGGACCTAGAGAGAGGACTCTACTATGTGGGGACCTAGAGAGAGGACCCTACCTTGTGGGGGCCGCAGGCGGTTCCCTGGGCTACGCTGGCGGGGTCCGATACGTCGTCCCCCAGGTCCAGGTAGGTCCCGCGGCAGACCAGGTCACTGTGGTTGAACTGGACCTTGGTGGTCAGGATCTCAGCGCTGGTGGAAAGAACCGGACGCTCGCTCCCACCCTGACATTGAAGCTTACCGCAGAGCACGTCCCTGGAGGGTGGTAGACACATATAAACACGCACACAAACATACACACACATTAACCAACAAATACAACAGCACATCCCTGGAGGACACACACACAAACGCACACACACACACAGATAAATACATAAACAGACACGGACACAACATACAAAAATACACACACACACAGATAAATACACAAATAGACACCCACCAACATACAACATACATTTTTAACACTAGACAATGGGAAAAAGTTGAATCATACATCACATATCAGTCAGTCTTTCTGACTTTTTTTTCAGCGGCATCATTGCTATACTGGGAGGGTTTAAGGGAAGGTTACATGCTACTATTGATGCACTGAACGTCTTGTATGCATTTAATGTGAAAACAACAAACATACTGTTTAAAAAATAAAAATCGATTCAGGCATTGAAAAATCGATAAAAGATTTTCAATTTTTTTTCCCACCCCTAGCAAGTAAATATTTTGTTCAAGTTTGATATTGCATATCCTTTAATGCTATTATAGCCTATCTGACAAAATCCTTCGTGATTTTTTCAGATTGTTTTCTTGTTATTTGTTGTCCTTGTTGGACTATTTTATTTACATTACACGCACATTGTATTCTTAATTATTTAGGATACGCGTTTTATTATAGCCTAGTCTATGCCTATTGTAGGCCTATTCGTTATTTATGTTCACATGCAAATGCCTCTTTATTTTGCCGTTTTAATATTTCAGCTGGTCTGTGTTTTCTGTTCAGTTTTGCCTATATAATGAACAAACAAACCATTATATTACATTAAATTGGAAAGCGGATGTGGGTGTAATTTCTTCTGCTTACAAACGGCGGTTAGATTAGTGGTCGGGTGCAGATACAGCAATATGCCAATTCGGGTGAGAAAATACAGTGCATAACTAACACACACACACGCACACGCACACACATGCACATGCAGATATATTTACGCGCTTCTGCAGGGGACGTAGGAGCCATTGGATGTCTGGCCACAGTTTCCATATTTATTTCCTTGTTTGTTGACCGAGGAGAAGCAGAGAGGCGGAGCATGGCTGGCATCTGGACAGACAGACATATAGACAGGCAGACGGGCAGTTAGGCAGATGGACATACCTTGAACTTTGAGTGCAAAGGTGGCAAGCAGCTGTACTGGTTTAGTTTACGTAATGTAAAGCTGTGTCATGTCACTCTCCCACTATTTCACTAGTCACCATTTAGCAGACTTGTATGCAAAGCTACTTAGATTGACTAAATGACTGAGCAGATAGGGGTTGGGGAATCTTGGTCAAGGATGCCTACAGGTAGACTGTAGATATTGAGGTTCAAACCCCTAACCTTTCAGCAGGGAGTCAAGCACCCTGGCACTCTCCTGTCCCTCCATGCTATACTATACTATGCTATACACAAATATATTCTCTAGTATTCTACTATACTATACTATACTATACTATACAAGAATATATTCTACTCTATTCTACTATACAAGAGTATATTCTACTCTAGTACTATACTATACTATACGATACAAGAATATATTCTCTAGTATTCTACTATACTATACTATACTATACAAGAATATATTCTACTCTATTCTACTATACAAGAGTATATTCTACTCTAGTACTATACTATACAAGAATATATTCTCTAGTATTCTACTATACTATACTATACTATACAATAATATATTCTCTAGTATTCTACTATACTATACTATACTATACAAGAATATATTCTCTAGTATTCTACTATACTATACTATACAAGAATATATTCTCTAGTATTCTACTATACTATACTATACTATACTATACAAGAATATATTCTCTAGTATTCTACTATACTATACTATACTATACAATAATATATTCTCTAGTATTCTACTATACTATACTATACTATACAAGAATATATTCTCTAGTATTCTACTATACTATACTATACAAGAATATATTCTCTAGTATTCTACTATACTATACTATACTATACTATACAAGAATATATTCTCTAGTATTCTACTATACTATACTATACAAGAATATATTCTCTAGTATTCTACTATACTATACTATACTATACTATACAAGAATATATTCTCTAGTATTCTACTATACTATACTATACAAGAATATATTCTACTCTAGTATTCTACTATACTATACTATACAAGAATATATTCTCCTCTAGTATTCTACTATACTATACTATAAATACAAGAATATATTCTAATTTAGGTTTCTACTATACTTTATTATACTAAACTATACTATACAGAATCAGAAAGAGATTTATTGCCACATAAGTATAAACTCTACTCTAGTATTCCACTATAATCTACTATACTATACTTTACTATACTATAGTATGGACATTGGGGATGGAACCCAGAACCTTTCGGCTAGGAGTCACCCTGACCACTACACTGTCCAGACTCCCCCCCCCCCCCCCCCCACACTCCCAGCTGAGACTCACTGGCTCCCCACAGCATCTGACACTGGCTGTTGAGGCTTGCGCAGGTCCCTCCGAAGCAGTAGGAGGCGCTGTCCTCGCAGGGCTCTCCGTTCTGCAGGAACACGTTGGCAGGGCAGTGGGGGGATATCCCTGTGCAAAACTCTGGGAGGTCACACTCCCCCAGGGGCTCACGACACGCCCACCCTGCTGACCGCAACTAGAGGAGGAGGAGGAGGAGGAGGAGGAGGGAGAGATGGGGGTAGGGGAGAGGAGAGGAGAGGAGAGGAGAGGAGAGGAGAGGAGAGGAGAGGAGAGGAGAGGAGAGGAGAGGAGGGGAGGGGAGGATGGGGGAGGGCAGAGGCGAGGGGAGAGGAGGAGCATGAGTAAGAGGAGGAGCGGGGTAGTTGGACAGGGTAAGGTAGTGGAGGAGTGGAGAGGAGAGGAGGGGAGAGGAGAGGAGAGGAGGGGAGGATGGGGGAGGGCAGAGGCGAGGGGAGAGGAGGAGCATGAGTAAGAGGAGGAGCGGGTAGTTGGACAGGGTAAGGTAGTGGAGGAGAGGGGAGGGTAGGAGAGGTAGAGAGGATGAGAGGCGGGAATAAGAAAAAGAAAGAGAAAAGAAGGCTTCTTTATTATTATTTCCTTCTTTTTGTTCTCTACTGTGAAGTGCTCTTCACTCCCAGTGTACTGCCACTGACCTTGTGTGTTCCTTGATTAAACACACTCAAGAGCTCCCCTGTTACCTAACAGTGTGTGTGTGTGTGTGTGTGTGTGTGTGTGTGTGTGTGTGTCCTAACCTTGCAGTCTTCACAGCAGGTCCCGTGGGCGGAGCACTGGGCTCCGGGCTGCAGTCTGCAGGTGGAGGCGTTACAACACGGGTCATCACACTCCTGACCAATCACAACACAGCAACGAAACCCATCACATGGAGAACACGCACCACATCACATCATGGCTATGATACTACTGTATGCATGTAGTATGATCGCTACCTTCAGCAAGTATGATGTTTGCATGTAGCCTGATGTCAGCATGCAGTGTGTTATTAGCATGTAGCGTGTTCCCTATCTCCAGCAAGTATGATGTTAGCATGTAGTGTGTTGTTAGCATGTGGCTCTACCTCCAGCAGGCCACAGTCACACTCCTCTCCCTTCTCCACGTAGAGGTTGCCGCAGCGCGCGCCCCCCAGCAGCCTCTCGGGCTGGGGCACGTTAAAGAGGCACATGCCCCCTCCGTGCACCAGGCTCAGCCTTAGGTCCTTGGCACTGCAGCTGCTGAACTGCTGCCCTGGCATGAACCTGGGGTAGAAGGTCAGAGGTCAGTAGGGGTGGGGGATGTGGGTCTCGATGGCGACAGAACCAGGGTGTATATAAAACGGATGCAGCACATCGCCAGACCAGCAGAGGGTTGATAGTTCACTGTCTTTGAATCCAAGAGAGGCCTGGAAGTGTAGTATTGTGCCAGCAGAGCATTGTTTCCCAACCTGTGGGAACAATTTGGTGTTGCATATCGTGTTTCGAGATCTCGCTGACTCAATAAGCTAGAGCTATTTGATTAGCTCTAGCTTATTATATATAGCTATTAGCTATATTGATCACTTTCTATGGTTTGATGAATCATTTTAATGAATATATTTTTTCGACTACTATTTCTACTACTAATCACTTGGTAAAGGGCAGTTAGTGTTGGGGTTAGAGCAGTGTGTGTGCTGAGGTGTTGGTACCGACCCGGTAGACGGCTCCATGATGCAGCCGCCGAGCCGGGGTTCGTTCTGACACTGGCAGTGCCGCTCTGCCGTGTCGTGGCTCATCCCCAGATTGTGACCCAGCTCATGAGCCACGGTGGACGCCACACCCAGCACACTCACCAGGTGGTCCTGGGAGACAGACGGGTTTTAACCAGACAAACGGGCTCAAAACACACAGACAGATTTACACCGGACAGTTGGACAGGTTTCAACAGTGTGAGACAGACAGATAGACAGTGTGAGACAGACAGACACAGACAGACAGTGTGAGACAGACAGACAGACAGGTAACACACCACGTTGACTCCTCCTGATCGGTCTCTGGAGCACATGGACGACTGGGAGGCCATCCCCACGGTGGTGCCATCAAAAGACCCTCCCCTTCACACACACACACACACACACACACACACAATAAATAAATGTATAAACATTAACAATACATAAATAATGTCGTCTCAATGCACACAAACACGTGTACACAAATAAAAAAATACACCATTTACCATATAAATAAACAAACACGTGTGTCTACACATACACATAGGGCTGGAACGATATCAGATTTTCATTACAGGATTATAGTGGCCAAAAGAAAATGTTCTCGATATCTAAATAAAAAAATAATAATAATAATAAATAATAAATAATAATAATAATAATAATAATAATAATAATAATAATACCAGTCAAATTCAAATCTTTAACTTTGTTTATTGTGAGTTTTGTCTCTTTTTTGGCAAATTAATTAGTGAGGTGGAGAGAGAGTCTGTAACCATAACTGTACAAAAGCGTAAAAAAAGAGCAGTTACACTTAATTGATAGTGAAAAGTGTAATGATAAAAAAGTGATAGAGTGTTTGTGTGTTTATGGAATCCAAAAAACTCCCACACTGGCGAGCTAACCTTTTTCGGGTTAGGGTGGTGTGAGGAGAGTCTCACTCGTCTGTCATCTCCTCCAACATGATTTTGCGTGGCAGTAGTAGCCACACACTGTGGTTCTAGCTAGCTATTTAGTTACTGCATCACGGCATCACGTCAGGTGTGTGTGTGTGTGTGTGTGTGTGGGGCGTTGTGTGTGTGTCGGGCGTTCGGGATTGAGACAACGCGAGAACAGAAAGAAACAGAAATGATTTAAGAGGTGCTGGATTACACAAAATGATTTGTGATATGTGTATTATTAACATGATATCAATATTTCATTTTTTAAATGTCACGGTTATCGTCAATACCGGTATATCGCGACACCCCTACATTCACACATGTAATGTGTCATCTGCGTCATCATTGCAGATGAGAAAATTAGTTTGAGGGACGGGGTTGAAGCCTCACATGACCAGCTGTGCGTTGTCATGGTGAAGGCGAGGCAGCAGCTCCCGGCTCCTCCACTCCAGGAAGTGGTTGAGCGTGTCGGTGGGGCTCCGCTCCACGGCGATCCGGTCTCGCTCGCTCCAGATCTCCAGACCCACCAGTGCAACACGCACGTTCAGTGGCCGGTAGAACTGGGGACAGAGGGAGGGAGGGAGGGAGGGAGGGAGGGAGGGAGAGAGAGAGGGAGAGAGAAGAAAGGGTGAAAGACAGAGACATTAGACATAATGGTAGTACAAGCAAATTATCGTTAAGTGAGATTAAGTTGTAAAATAGTAGTAGAAGTAATGAGTTAAAAATGAATCCTGAATGTGAGCTAGACAGAGCTTACCCAGTCCACCTGGTTGGCTATGTCCAGCAGTCGATAGATGACGGTCTTGTTGCTCTTCTGATAGTTCACGTACTGGATCAATACACATTATAAAACAAATAAATACATGTTAAATTATAATCAATAATGGTACATAATGGTGCATGAGTACATTTCTTGGATGCAAACGATTCAGAAACTAAAGCAACAAAAACTAAACCAACAAGTTAGTATTAAAGAGTATTATTGTTCAAATATAATCCAACCTTAAACAAGTTTGAAAACACAAATGAAAGTACACACACACACACCTCCTGATGGTCAGCCACCAGCACCAACTCGATGTACTTGGTCTCAGACACAAGGTCTCTTCTTATCTGTACAACACAAACACAGGTCAACCACAGGACTAGCAGATCAAAGGTCAACACAGTAAATAAAACATAGTACTAGTAGCTTTGTAATTAGAATAAATAACACAATACATTATTATAAACACTATGAATTATAACAATTTAAGAATAAATTCCTACTTTTTTTTATAAACACAATAAATAAAGTACTTGTACTGTAGTGCTACTGCCATCAGTAAATCTCCAGCAAATATACAACATATATACACAAAATAAAAATACGTACAAAATAAATTTGTACTCCTTGCCAACATCACAAAAAATTGAAGTGGTTTAAATACATCCGATTGTCAAGGCAACAATAGGCCCCTCCCTTTTAGTGAGGTCACCACCAGTGGTTGTGGGTCCACATTAAGGTAGGGTATCACTTGAAGGCAGGCGGCCCCCAGACAATTGTCTCCTCACCCTGAGTGTGTTTTGGACAGCGTGGAGGGGAGGGACGGGGGTGTGGGAGACCCCGCAGCCCCCGGGACTGGAGCCCTCTAGTGGCTTGGTGCGGTACATTAGGTGGACCCCCTCGTCTCCTCCCCTGCCTGCTGCTGGGTCCTCTGGGTGGAGCTCGAAGCTCAGCGTTGCGTTGAGGGCAATCACGCCGCTGTAGGAAAACACAACGCAACATGGATCACCCTTCACCTTCAGACTTCACCTAAACCTTGACACGACTGTCAAGGGTTAGGGTTAAGGTTAGGCAACATTGCCTTGTAGCAACCCAGGTTCGATTCCTACCTGTGGTCCTATGCTATGTGTCATTTCCTCTCTTCTTCAACCCACTGTCTTCAGAATAAACATTATATATACAGTATATATATATATATATATATATATATATATATATATATATATATATATATATATATCAAATGTATCTACGTGATTTGATGATTTGAAACTCATTGCATTTCTTTTTCTTGTTGTGTTGTCTCCTTGGTTAAGCTAGTACTGTGGTACTATGTGAGTACTGTTGTACTATGTTAGTCTGTTAGACCCATTGTCCCTGTACTGTGTCATGGTATTAGTACTGTGTGTGCTGGCCTGGTGCACGTGAGTGTGTAAAACTCTTAAAACTATGGAATTAGAGGAAACAGTTTTTGCTTAGTCATCACAGATTTTGCTCTGCGTAATGCCATTTGAACAAGAACAAAATACTTTTTGGTTTAGTGCTTCTGACCAAATCACTAAGGTTTCTTTGGGTAATACTATTCAAAACAACTTCATATTGACATTACATAATAGGCAAGGAAAGTGAACCTGTGGTGACATCACAACCCTCGTTATAACACAACCAATCATCAATCCCAAATTAGCATGAACCCACCCATCCCGGCTCTGATTGGGTCTCATTACTTCACTCTTTAAGACAACAGATATACAAGAAATACATCCTCCCCAGTTAGCATCTGATCTATAAATCATAGATCAGGTGATCTATGATGAAATACAAACTAGGGGGTTTGGAAGGAGCAGGGATTAGCCTAGTTCTCAGAGGTCAAGGGTCGTACAGATTAGCTAGATTAGGATTGGTTGGACAAACGCTGGCCCAGCTCCTAGTGGCCCAGCTGAGCTCTCAGGTCCTGAGGACCTGAAGGAGCACACTGTACTCACACAAGTGTGACAATGCAAAATATTTTTTCAAGGTAACTACTCCCACCACTGCAAGTAGTTATAGTATTACAATTTACAATACTACCAGTACTAATACTATTACATCTGCAACTACTTCTATCAGTATCGTTTATTTTACTAACCTAAGTGCCACTACTAGTACTGCTACTTTTACTTAATTAGTATTCATACAGTTGCTAGCACTAGTAATACTATTGGCAGACCTTACAGGTTTATAACTTGTAGTACTACAGTATTATAACTACTACTACTGTACCACCATAATACTGTAGTACCATTCGTGTACCTGAGTCCGGAGCAAGTGCTCAGGGCCACCCTGGAGTTCGGGTATCCTCTTACGGTCCCGTGGTAGTAGCAGTGGGTCTGAGAAACACACACACACACACACACACACACACACACACACACACACACACACACACACACACACACACACACACACACACACACACACACACACACACACACACACACACACACCCAACACACGCCAAGACACAGCTGTTACAACCATCTACGTATCATCGACCGATGTTACGTAGGTCAGGGTAAAATAAGCTGTTTAACCATTACATGGTTTGTCAATAGAATATATTTGTAAATTGTTTTTTGCTACCAAAGGGAGATAAGTGATGCTGGGTTAGTGCCCTGACACATATAAATGTATATTACAGTGTGTGTGTGTGGTCTCACCGGGGGGTCCGTCTCTGTGGAAACGCCCGTCCCGTTGGGCAGGTAGAAGAAGATGTTGGGTGCTTTGGGGAGCAGGTCACTAAGGAAACAACAGTCAGAGAGCGGATCTAACTTCACCGGGGCTATGGTGAGGAACATTGTGGAACATTGTTACCAGAGGACACAGGACGCAGGGTAGTGTAGTGGTTAGGGTGTTCGACTCCCAGCCAAAAGGTTCTGGGTTCAAACCCCAATGCCCGATGCCTACCTGACGGCATCCTTGAGCAAGAAGCCCCACCCGCTCCAGTTCATGACATGTATGTAAAATTCACTGTAAGTCACTGTTATGCTTGTTGTCTGTCATATGTGATGGCATCTAGTTTCCCTTTCAGTATAAATATCAACATGTTTTATGATCAGTGTTTCTTCTGGATCATGGAGTGTGTTGAGATCTTACTGGTTCTTCTCCAGGTCCAGTAGGTAAAGTTCCCCTCCCACCTGAACACCAGAGACCAGGCGGTCCGGGTGACCGCCCTGTGGGAGGGAGAGAGAGAGCATTAGTACTTCATATTTAAGACAGTTGTTGGCGTACTGGTGCATACAAAAAGTAACCGTTGAATTGATGACTGCAGTTTAGTAAAGGTCTTTCTCTCCTTTCACTGGTGG
Organism: Merluccius polli; assembly: GCA_030340625.1. Lineage (NCBI taxonomy): Eukaryota > Metazoa > Chordata > Actinopteri > Gadiformes > Merlucciidae > Merluccius > Merluccius polli. Next base: position 70,422 of record JAOPHQ010002633.1, on the reverse strand, counting down.
ATACAACCAAGGGGAGGGTCTAAGATGTCTGTTAGCCCATCAGCAGTCTTTCCTGTAGTTTGGGCCAATTAGTCACAGAAACACTTTCTGCATCCTCTCTTAGCCTGTCTGTATGTGTATGATTATGTGTGTGTGCGTGTGCGTGTGCATGTGTGAGAGAGAAAGAGAGAGGAAGAGCGAGAGAGAAGGAAGTGTGACTGTACAGTCAGCAGCCCACAGTAATCAAAACATCACTGAAACAATTCAACACAAGCCAGCTGTCACACACACATACACACACACACACACACACACACGCCCAGCATGTTGTGGTTCTTAGATGTTCGCTACAGCAGTAGTTGGCTGAACTCTGTTGGGTGGGTCTGTTCCTCAGTGTTGCTACATCGCTAAGGAATGTTCCCCCTCTCGTATGGAGGAGGAGAGGGGGAGAGAGGGGGGAGGAGGAGAGAGAAGAGGAGAGGAGAGGGGGAGGACAGAGTGGTGAGAGGAGACGTGGGAGAGGAGAGGAGAGAGGAGAGGAGAACAGAGAACATTACTCCCTAAGAAAGCTGTATGGCATTATGAGTGATTGTGCCCCTCCCTCTATTTCAAAAAAACGTTTATTCGCTACATCTCTATTTTGCCTCAGAAATATCTGATTTAGTTGTGAATAGGTTGTGACACGACACAATACCACAACCAATTACCACATCATGTGTATATTTTAGCTTCAGTTTATTTTGCCATCGTTTTGCGCTAATAATGCTGCTCTCATTATTTCTGCTTTCTTGGTTGCTATGACACCATCACCACACACACACACACACACACACACACACACACACCCCTCGATGGTGAGGTCACATCTGAACCGTTGCCAGAAACCAGGTGACATCACGGATGACATCAGAGTCAGGGGATAGAAACTAAAGAGCAAGAAAGCGAGAGCCAAGAGCGAGAGCCAAGAGCAAGAGAGCAAAAGCGAGAGAGAGAGGAAGAGAGGTTAAGTTTGCCATTGTACTGAACAGAGGAAGGGAGGTCTACTGTTGAATGGACCACACCTCTAGCACCACACCTCGACACCAACATACAACTTCCTGACGACCTTAAGATCATCTACGTCACTATAGAGATCACTTTACGATTACAAATACAGTCTATAGTTTTACAGTTGTTATAGTTTATTTATTTAACCTTTAATTATTTAGAGATTACAAATCCCTTTTCCAGTAGTGTCCTGGTCAGGTCAGGCAGCAGTCAGTATGTATGTGTGTGTGTGAGTGCTTTTGGCGAGACACTGCAGAATAGGTCTTAAGTCTCTTAACCTGCAGGCTATTCATAGCAGGAGATAGTGAGGAGCGACACACAGACAGAGACAGAGAGACAGAGAGACAGAGACAGAGAGACAGAGACAGAGAGAGAGATATATTTTCACCCTCTATCTCTACCACAAGGAGGTACACAGGGAGAATCTACCTAGTGGTTTATTCAGTTAAGTAGTCTAGTGCTGATGTTTAATGTTGTGTGCTAATGCAGTTATAGCACTGAAATAGTTCAGATGGTTTATATGTTTTTTTTGTAGTCATTAATTGTTTCAACATACACATGAATCTGTTGTAATCTCATCATCTGGTCTTTTAATGATTTACAGTACATCAAGTCTAATTAAGTTCAATTAAACTTAGTCCAACCGGTTTAAACCGGAATAAACAACGGTTTGTTGTCTTTAATGTTAGCTGCCACTGGAGTAAGACACACACCCCACCCATGACACAAGCACCCCACCCAACTCTTAACTCTCATTGTGGAAAACAAACCCACTAAAAGGTGGATCAAACAGCCACACACACACACACACACACACACACACACACACACACACACACACACACACACACACACACACACACACACACACACACACACACACACACACACACACACACACACACACACACAGTGTGGGTGTACGTTAAAGAAGTCTATAAATTGATATATCTCTCATTGCAACATGTGGCACACAGCTGACAGACAGACAGACAGACAGACAGACAGACAGACAGACGGTTAGACAGACACAGCGACAGACAGTCAGACAGACGTTAGACAGACGTTAGACAGACCAGAGACAGACAGACGGGTTAGACAGACACAGATAAACAGGCCTGTCGAAAAGCAGAAAAGTCAGTCAGTCATCAAAAAAGAGGGGGAGACAATAGTGGGGTGAGCAAGAGAGAGAGAGTGGAAGAGCGGAAATAAAAAAAGAGGGAGAGAAGGTAGTGATGTGGAGGGAAGGTGATGGAGAGATAGAACGAAAGAGAGTGAGCAGGGGTGAAGGGATAGAGGGAGGGAGAGAGAAAGAGAGAGTGAGAGGGGGGTGGAGAGATAAAGAGTGAGTGAAAGAGATAGTGAGGGGGGATGGAGGGATAGAGGGAGAGAGTGAGAGTGAGAGAGTGATGGGGGATGGAGGGATAGAGGGAGAGAGTGAGAGAGAGAGGGGGGATGGAGGGATAGAGGGAGAGAGTGAGAGAGAGAGAGGGGGGGATGGAGGGATAGAGGGAGAGAGAGGGGGGATGGAGGGATAGAGGGAGAGAGTGAGAGTGAGAGAGTGATGGGGGATGGAGGGATAGAGGGAGAGAGTGAGAGAGAGAGAGGGGGGATGGAGGGATAGAGGGAGAGTGAGAGAGAGAGGGGGGATGGAGGGATAGAGGGAGAGAGTGAGAGAGAGAGGGGGGATGGAGGGATAGAGGGAGAGAGTGAGAGAGAGAGGGGGGATGGAGGGATAGAGGGAGAGAGTGAGAGAGAGAGGGGGGATGGAGGGATAGAGGGAGAGAGTGAGAGAGAGAGAGGGGGGGATGGAGGGATAGAGGGAGAGTGAGAGAGAGAGGGGGGATGGAGGGATAGAGGGAGAGTGAGAGAGAGAGAGGGGGGATGGAGGGAGAGAGTGAGAGAGAGGGGGGGGGGGTGGAGGGCTAGAGGGAGAGAGTGAGAGATGGGGGATGGAGGGAGAGAGTGAGAGAGAGTGATGGGGGGTGGAGGGATAGAGGGAGAGAGTGAGAGTGATGGAGGGATAGAGGGAGAGAGTGAGAGTGATGGGGGATGGAGGGATAGAGGGAGCGAGAGAGTGAGAGAGTGATGGGGCGTGGAGGGATAGAGGGAGAGAGTGAGAGAGTGATGGGGGATGGAGGGATAGAGGGAGAGAGTGATGGGGGATGGAGGGATAGAGGGAGCGAGAAAGAGAGAGTAGGAAGTGGAGGGGAGTGCTCCTAGCCTACAGAGAGGAAGTCCTTTCTGCAGGAACTTCCTGTCCAACAGTGCCTGATCTAAAGAGACTGGGAGGCAGCACTTCCTGTCACTGAGATAACTTCCTGTAGAATTCCCCCAGACTCGAGCCAGCCATGCCCAGCATCAGGTCACATGACCACCTGGCCGATGACATCACATGTAAATCGTATGTTACTTACATGGGCTAGCCCTGTCATAAGTACATGTACATACTAGCGTGCTAACTCATAATACAGTACTCTTCTTCATACACACATATTTAGAAAACAGATAACAATATATAGGTTTTTTGGTCTTGACGCAAAGAGATAAAATTGTACAATGTTGAAGTATATAAAATGATTTGAATATAGGTCAGTGAGCTTACATAGAAGACATTATAATTAAAATACTTGTATAGTAGATACATAACAGAGTAGATAATTATATTGGCCTGTGTTTCAATTAACTTGAATGAACATTCCCCAACTGTCATTTCCAACTGACATCAAGGGACACCATCGCCTGGCACCAATTTGAACCAATCACAAACAGCCGTTTCAAATGTGCACCACTGTGTTTAATCCAAGCAGCTGCTCTCCCTGCAGTTTGACTCAATTACCCCTCTGCTTGTTTGCTTACTCTTTAATGACCAAGCGTTTCAGCTTGTGGACGCTTTTTTCATTTTGTCATTTTCTACTTTCTCTCTTTCTGCTGCGGGTTCCAGATAAGTGACATACGCTTCAGCTGACAAAGCGTCCAGGCAGCAGACCATTCTCGCTCGTCGAGAATGGTCTGCTGTATGTAGTGCTTAACAAACCCTTATCGAGCACTTTGGGAAGTGTAGTCCATAACGCACACCAAGTGTATCGGACACCAGCTCTCCGTTATCATTAAAGAACCACTGGCCCACGCGGAGAACGAGGAGGAAGTACATTCCTGACATCCTGTCCCTAAACCAACAGTTTGTTTCAACAAAGACTTCCCGGTGAATGAAGTTCAGTTGGTTTGTGGTCCTGAAGCAACGCAGGTGTTCCTCTGTTCTCCTGAGCGGTTCACGGCGGCCGGCTTCTGTTCTCATACTCAGCCAGCTCTACTGTAATCTATTGTGTCGTTCTGGTTTACTATACCCTATTCTACACTACTCTGCTCTACTCTACTAGCTTTGTTTATTACATTTATTTGTCAGGGACCATATACAAAAACATGAATCTCCCACAAGGAGAAGAGACGCATTGTACCAGATTTAGCTACTAGCTAATTTCCATCTGCAGTCCCTCGAAACACTAATAAAATGTCTACAAATACAGGTTCAAAATACAATAAATACTAAAATACTTAAAATAGATCCAAATATACATTCATCATTATACCCAACAATACAACATCAATATGCAAACATTTACACTACACTGTTCTACTCTGCTCTGTTAGAAACTGAAAAGGTGTCCATTTATACCGTCTTTAAGTCTCTAGTTAGTACAAGCGCCTGGGATTAATAAAGTACATCTTACTCCTGCTACCGCAAGTCACATCGCAAAGGACCAAACAGTCTTGAGTTCAGCCATAATATCCTGTATTATGTCTTATTACCTTTATATTATTACATGAAGGCTTCACTCTGGCTCTGAAGACTAAGTCCTATTTACTATTTAGCCATTGGGCAGACACTTTTATCTGAAGTGACTCAGAGTGAATCCAGTATTCAGATACATGGCGTTAGGGAGCAGGTAGGGGGTGACGGATGAGAGTGCACGTGTGATTCAGCCAGATGAGAGTGCACGTGTGATTCAGCCAGATGAGAGTGCACGTGTGGCTGTGTCACATTCCTGTGGAGGTGTTGCCCGTCTCACCGCAGGAAGTGGCTGGAACTCTCATCGCCTCAACACTTCCTGTGGGGTTTTTTTAACGGCGCTCCGAGGACGCGAGCGGTGTCAGGCCAAGTTACAGCGAAGTGTTGAGGTTATACACGCACGGGTGTTGAGGTTATACACGCACGGGTGTTGAGGTTATACACGCACGGGTGTTGAGGTTATACACGCACGGGTGTTGAGGTTATACACGCACGGGTGTTGAGGTTATACACGCACGGGTGTTGAGGTTATACACGCACGGGTGTTGAGGTTATACACGCACGGGTGTTGAGGTTATACACGCACGGGTGTTGAGGTTATACACGCACGGGTGTTGAGGTTATACACGCACGGGTGTTGAGGTTATACACGCACGGGTGTTGAGGTTATACACGCACGGGTGTTGAGGTTATACACGCACGGGTGTTGAGGTTATACACGCACGGGTGTTGAGGTTATATACACGCACGGGTGTTGAGGTTATACACGCACGGGTGTTGAGGTTATACACGCACGGGTGTTGAGGTTATACACGCACGGGTGTTGAGGTTATACACGCACGGGTGTTGAGGCGTGTTCATTTGAAGACGTGTTTTGGGTGAAGTCGTGTCGTCCGCAGCAAAAAGAGAGAGCAGAAAATGACTTGCGTCCACAGGCTTAAACGCTCTGTCAGTAACAAGTAAGCCAACAATTAAAGCAATCGAATCAAACTGCAGGGAAACTAATATTAATACCACTCTTATAGTATATATATTGATACTATGTTGATACTATTAATACAGTACGGCTGGGCGATATGGCCAAAATCTTCTATCCTGATATAGGTCATTTAATGATATATGTCACGATATAGCATGTTTTCTGGTAATTCAATAAATAAATAGTCTATCTAAAATAACTACAGCCTATTTTTGTATACTCCTGCGTGAATTAAATACTTAGACATATGAAAAATACTTATTTTTTCATCACTTTACTGTAACGCAGCCTTTAAAACCAGGAAAATACAACACTTATGCCACATCACCATATCCAAAATCTACAACAATATCTAGTTTCATATTACAATATTGATATAATATCGATATATTGCCCAGCAATATATCCCAGCCCTATAAAACAGTATACAGTATTAATACTTTAGGTCAGTCAGTCCTCTCTCACCTGGAGGGCTTCAGCCAGACTCCTCCGCCTGCCGTCCACCACGACAAACGGCCTGGTCTTTACAACTCCGTCCCCACCTCCACCCTCTGTACCTGGTGACACACACACAAAAACACACACAAACAGACAATGGGTGTGTGTATGAGGTAGAGGCAAAGTACTGGGTTCAGTCACCAATGTCGACAGCCTTCGTTGAGCAAGATGCCTAACCCATACCTTTGGATAAATGTGGCTTCTGAATAATGACTAGAAGCTTATTCTAACCAGCAGAGTGAGTGTCAGTTATGTATTGTGTAAACCACATGGGTCACATGAGTCAGTCTGTTCACATGATTAAAACCGATTGGTTTATCTTCTTTCAGGGGTTGGCAGGTCTATGTTCACAACCTACCTCCTCAGGTTGCCTTTCTTCAGTCATTCATCAGTCAAGTCAATCAAATAGAAAGTAACAGTAGAAGTGGTTGTACCGGGCAGCTCCCAGTGTCCACCAGTAGAAGACTGTGGTTGTACTGGGCAGCTCCCAGTGTCCACCGGGAGAAAGCTGTGGTTGTACTGGGCAGCTCCCAGTGTCCACCGGGAGAAAGCTGTGGTTGTACTGGGCAGCTCCCAGTGTCCACCAGTAGAAGACTGTGGTTGTAATGTACTGGGCAGCTCCCAGTGTCCACCGGTAGAAGACTGTGGTTGTACCAGGCAGCTCCCAGTGTCCACCAGTAGAAGACTGTGGTTGTACTGGGCAGCTCCCAGTGTCCACCAGTAGAAGACTGTGGTTGTACTGGGCAGCTCTCAGTGTCCACCGGTAGAAGACTGTGGTTGTACTGGGCAGTTCCCAGTGTCCACCGCTAGAAGACTGTGGTTATACTGGGCAGCTCCCAGTGTCCACCAGTAGAAGACTGTGGTTGTAATGTACTGGGCAGCTCCCAGTGTCCACCAGTAAAAGACTGTGGTTGTAATGTACTGGGCAGCTCCCAGTGTCCACCAGTAGAAGACTGTGGTTGTAATGTACTGGGCAGCTCCCAGTGTCCACCAGTAGAAGACTGTGGTTGTACTGGGTGGCTCCCAGTGTCCACCAGTAGAAGACTGTGGTTGTAATGTACTGGGCAGCTCCCAGTGTCCACCAGTAGAAGACTGTGGTTGTACTGGGCAGCTCCCAGTGTCCACCAGTAGAAGACTGTGGTTGTACTGGTCAGCTCCCAGTGTCCACCAGTAGAAGACTGTGGTTGTACTGGGCAGCTCCCAGTGTCCACCAGTAGAAGACTGTGGTTGTAATGTACTGGGCAGCTCCCAGTGTCCACCAGTAGAAGACTGGTTGTAATGTACTGGGCAGCTCCCAGTGTCCACCAGTAGAAGACTGTGGTTGTACTGGGCAGCTCCCAGTGTCCACCGGTAGAAGACTGTGGTTGTAATGTACTGGGCAGCTCCCAGTGTCCACCGGTAGAAGACTGTGGTTGTACTGGGCAGCTCCCAGTGTCCACCAGTAGAAGACTGTGGCTGTAATGTACAGGGCAGCTCCCAGTGTCCACCGGTAGAAGACTGGTTGTAATGTACTGGGCAGCTCCCAGTGTCCACCAGTAGAATAGTGTGGTTGTACTGGGCAGCTCCCAGTGTCCACCAGTAGAAGACTGGTTGTAATGTACTGGGCAGCTCCCAGTGTCCACCAGTAGAAGACTGTGGTTGTACTGGGCAGCTCCCAGTGTCCACCAGTAGAATAGTGTGGTTGTACTGGGCAGCTCCCAGTGTCCACCGGTAGAAGACTGGTTGTAATGTACTGGGCAGCTCCCAGTGTCCACCAGTAGAAGACTGTGGTTGTAATGTACTGGGCAGCTCCCAGTGTCCACCAGTAAAAGTCTGTGGTTACTGGGCAGCTCCCAGTGTCCACCAGTAGAATAGTGTGGTTGTACTGGGCAGCTCCCAGTGTCCACCGGTAGAAGACTGTGGTTGTAATGTACTGGGCAGCTCCCAGTGTCCACCGGTAGAAGACTGTGGTTGTAATGTACTGGGCAGCTCCCAGTGGCCACCAGTAAAAGTCTGTGGTTACTGGGCAGCTCCCAGTGTCCACCGGTAGAAGACTGTGGTTGTAATGTACTGGGCAGCTCCCAGTGTCCTAAAAGTGTCAACCCAGTGCGCCACCAACCTGTACGGACGAACGGGTGTGACTCCGCGGTGTCGCCGGTCCCGCTGAACGGCGTCTCTCCGGACGAATCCGTCCCGCTGGACCCGCTCTTGGTCAGACTCCCGTCCTGGACCAGGTCCCGTGAAACACCGTCCCGGGTCGACCCAGCGGGACCCGTAACCGTTTTACAGTCACCGACACCGAGACCCACCACCACCGTCACCACCACCGTGAACAGCACCGCCAGCGGGTCCGTGGTCCCGCGTCGGTGTCCAACGGTCAACATGGTCGCTTGCTCGGTCGTTGGTTCGGTTACCGGGACGACGGTTATCGGGACGTCGGTTACCGGGACGACGACGGTTACCGGGACGACGGCAACAGGTTGAATGAGAAAACGGACGTCCTGGGAAACTCACCGGGTGGGAAACACGGAGACATGGCGAGGACACACTGTCACACACATACACCGTCTCACACACACACACACACACACACACACACACACACACACACACACACACACACACACACTGAGCTCTGACTCCGGTGAAAGTTGCCGTCCCGTCTACCGGCGCGGTGTCTCCGCCGGTCCGCCGACCCCCGGAGCCGGACGGAGCCGGTGCTCAACTACGCAGATTCGGCGAAACACTTCCAGCGGACACCGGACGGCCTAGTCCGGTTCTGGCCGCTCGCGGCGGGCTGTGCTGGGGGGCCAGACCCGTGCGAGGAGGAGGAGGAGGGCACCGTTATCCGCGGTAAGGCCTGGGGAGCGGGAGCGGGACCGGGACCGGGAGCTGGACCTGGACCGGGACCGGCGGGCAAACGGACTCCGTGCGGTAGTGGGAGAGTGGCGGTATTTCATGTCCTGGGTATCCCAGTGTGTGTGTGTGTGTGTGTGTGTTGGGGGGGGGGGGGGGGGGGGGGGCGGGGTTTGATCTCCCGGTTAACCCCTTCCTGTCTGTCTGTCTGTCTGTCTGTCTGTGTAGTGCGTTACTACTACAGCTTACTGCACACAGCTGGGTCAGCATGCAGGCAGTGATGCACAGCCACAGCATGCATCCACATGAGCAAGCAACATGATAATTAATAATCATAATAATACAAATACATAAGAAACAGACTCAATTCAACTGGAGAGAAGTCTTCATATGATATTGTAAATAGGCTGTTTTTTTTTTCTTCTTCTTCTGAATATTATATGACATATGATATTTGACATTTCTGAATACTATGTTTTTTTTCTTCTTCTGAATATTATATGACATATATTATATGTGACATTTCTGAATACTGTTTTTTTTCTTCTTCTGAATATTATATGACATATATGATATTTGACATTTCTGAATACTGTTTTCTTCTTCTGAATATTATATGACATATATTATATGTGACATTTCTGAACGCTATGTTTTGCCAGTAGGCTATCATAAGATATTGTAAATATTGTTAATTCATGTTTTGTTCAATATTTTGTTAACATTTTTGCTTCAATCATGTTGCTTAATGTATTTTATGCACCAAGATTTCTTATTCTGAAAAAGATATGACATATATTATATGTGACATTTCTGAATACTGTTTTTTTCTTCTTCTTCTTCTGAATTTAATTATAGGGTGAGTTGTATACATGCTCATACCCATGTCATAGCCTCGAGCCCTCTCATTGCCTCTTATATTTCTTAATAACTTAGTGGGTAAATATTGTTAATTCATGTTTTGTTCAATATTTTGTTAACATTTTTGCTTCAATCATGTTGCTTAATGTATTTTATGCACCAACCTTTCTTCTTCTGAATATTATATGACATATGGTATGTGACATTTCTGAATACTATGTTTTTTTTTCTTCTTCTGAATATTATATGACATATATTATATGTGACATTTCTGAACGCTATGTTTTGCCAGTAGGCTATCACAATGATATTTGTAAGATCGTCTTGCTTTTCAACAGACAGCTGAATGGCCCCTTCTCAGGTGTCACTGTAGGACAGACACAGGTGTGGCTCCTAACCCTCATTATTATGGGTCTGCTGGTTTGGATGTACC
>JAOPHQ010002633.1:50000-55000 GCA_030340625.1 Merluccius polli | reverse complement strand
CTGTCACTTAGGGCCCAGTTAGGGCCCAGTTAGGACCCCAGTTAGGGCCCCAGTTAGGGCCCTGGTCGTTCATCATTCGTTACTCATTCGTTCCTCAGTAACCCACGTTTTGCGTACCTTATTGTAAAGTGTTACCAAAACAATTACCTCAGTTTTGTCTTGATTTAATTGAAGGAAATTTTGGTTCATCCAATTTGTTACTTGCTCTAAACAGTGACACAATGACTAGCTGTAGTCTAGTCTAGTCTAGCTCATGAATATCTGTATTGTCATTCATGTTCCTATAACACAGAGGAGCGCCTGAATGGATTAAATAAAAACGAAAATAAAACATGAATGACAACGAAAACAGATAAAACAATAATGATACACGTGCGCACGCGCGCATGCATATGCATGATGCAGAATGCGCACGCAGACGTACGTACACACGCACGCGCGTGTAAAAAATCACATGAACGTACGTACGTGTGTCTAGTCCCCCGTGATCCTTCTCACCCCCCATAGTGTGTGTGTGTGTGTGTGTGTGTGTTAGTGTGCGTGCGTGTGTGTGTGTGTGTGTGTGTGTGTGAGTGAGTGCGTGGGGGTGCCTACGTGCGTGTGCGTGCGTGCGCGTGCGTGTGGCTACCTTAGGGTAATAGAAAGCAGCAATGGCTCTCCGCAGGCGGTTGCTGTACACTTGCAGGCAGCACATTACCGCCATCAGGAGGACAGGAGCGGTACTGCAAAAATAGTCTACTGCAGGCAGCGCTGTGGACTGGGGCATACAGTCTGGAAGAGAGGAAGGGAGGAGAGAAAGGAGGGAGGAGGGAAGGAGGGAAGGAAGGAAAGAAAAAGAAAGAAACAATCGAAGGAACAAAGGACAAAAGGAACTCAGGCCAGAAGGACAGAAGGAAATAGGGAAGGAAGGAAAATAGAAAGGAGGGAGGAAGGAAAGAAAGAAACAAGTAAAGAAAGAATTGAGGAAAGAAGGAATGAACCAAATAAATATAGGAAATAACTAAAGTTTAACATAGAAGTTAACCACCATATTCCACAAATATGGTTGTTACGATAACAATAATATGCTATTGTCACCACAGCATGGATACTGATAATAAATAAGCAACACTCTAGTAGTAGTAGACTGCGGTAACAGATGACCTTTAACCCCTGACCCCTGACCCACCCTGGTTGGAGGAGTATGCGTGCAAGCGGGAGGAGCTGTTGAAGGCTGAGATCGTCTTCCTCAGTAGCCTGGCCATTATGGAGGCTCCTCCCACACGGATATCAACATGATGATGACCTGAAACACACACACACACACACACACACACACACACACACACACACACACACACACACAAACACCCATGTATATTTACCATCCTTGGTGTGTGTGTGTGTGTGTGTGTGTGTATGTGTGTAAAGTTGTCAGGTTGCACTGTGTGTGTGTGTGTGTGTGTGTGTGTGTGTGTGAGTGTGTATATACTTGTCAGGTTGAACTCTGTGAGAGTGTGTGTGTGGAGGATGTCCAGCATGTGGCTCAGGGTCAGATCGACGGCCAGCAGAACAAACACCAGGACACCCAGACACATAACCTGAAGCAGAGACACAGACTACAGACAGACACACAGAGAGCAAGACAGTCGACAGACACACACACACACACACACACACACACACAGAAAATCTATGTTGAGAGACAGACAAGACATACATTCATTCTTATATTTTTCTTATTTTCTAAATCATTTCTATTTTCAGGTAAGTAAGATATGTCCAAAGTTGAATGGTCAACCCACAAAAATATCTATTAATATTAATCTAAAATATGCTGGATCGTACCAACTCCTGCAGTTCACTGGGGTGTATGAGTGGACTCCAGGGGTTGATGAGCTCTATCCGTTCTGTTCTGTTCAGAGGCAACAGGTAGTGTTTCTTCTACAAACACATGCATGCACACACACGCACACGTGCACCAAATAATAAGTGATATAATATATGCATTTAAAGACTTACACTCCTATTTGGAGTGTAAAATGTTTAAAGAGTAAAGGTATTACAGCTGTTTTCCTTCGGGCATCGATCTGTCTGAAGTACGTTGTGATGTAGGTGTTGTCAAAGAAGATGTCGTTCCTGTACTGGCGGACATAACCAAACGCTCTGGAAATACAGATCAGACATAACTAAAGGATCCGGAAACACAACGCAGGCATAGCCAAACAATCAGGAAATACACATTAGACATAACCAAACGCTGTACAGAGACCAAACATAACTAAACAACCAGGAAACACGGACAAGCCTCAGCATTAGCATTAGCCTACCCTGTGAAGATGGTGATGAAGGTGAGGGAGAGGAGGATCTGCAGTGTCTCCAGGACGTGGGAGCTCAGATCCTGGGCCTCCTGAAAGGAGGAGGTGAGCTCAGCGACGAAGCGGTCCTGGAAGTCTCCCAGAAGCACCTGCTGCTCCTCGTGCTGTGGTTCCAAGTTCCAAACACCCAATCAAACACAAGCTCCAAACAACCAATCAAACACAAGCTCCAAACACCCAATCAAACACAAGCTCCAAACAACCAATCAAACACAAGCTCCAAACAACCAATCAAACACAAGCTCCAAACAACCAATCAAACACAAGCTCCAAACAACCAATCAAACACAAGCTCCAAACAACCAATCAAACACAAGCTCCAAACAACCAATCAAACACAAGCTCCAAACAACCAATCTAATGTAAGCTCTGAACATCAAATACCATTTAGCAATTTGCCATGAATTCAGATGAATTCACACGTCATTAAGCATCTTGCTCAAGGATACAGTGTAGGCCGCGTCATTGGGGATCAAACCCAGTACCTTTCGGCTGGGAGTCCAATACCCTAGCCGTGACACTATCCTGCACCCATTAGCACCCATTCAAACACCTGAACCCCAACACCCAATCAAACGCACGCTCCAAACAACCAATCAAACACAGCCTTTACCTCCAGGACCAGGTCAGTGCTGAACTCTCTGGACAGCAGGTCGATGGACTGGTTGAGTTTATCAAACGTCTGGCCAAAGTTTCCCTCCACTGGGATCTCCTGTCTGCACCACGGAGTCATCGCTGACAAAACACAGTTCGATCATGTGTCATATATTACGTCATCCGAGTAGTTTCTATGGTTACCTGTAACTGTAACGTTTACCTCTCATGACATCACACAGAAAGTGGAACTTCATGGACACACACAGGATGTCGCCGATGATGGGTACTGCGATGTTCTCGATGCACTTCTGCCATTTTACCTGGAACCATTCCTGACAGCGCTCTATACCCTGCTCCACCACATCTGGGGAACACAACAACATCTGTACTCTGGTACTATGTTAATACTGTGGTACTATGTTAGTACTGTAGTACTATATTAGTACTGTGGTACATGTTAGTACTGTAGTACTATATTAGTACTGTGGTACATGTTAGTACTGTAGTACTATATTAGTACTGTGGTACATGTTAGTACTGTAGTACTATATTAGTACTGTGGTACATGTTAATACTGTAGTACTATATTAGTACTGTGGTACATGTTAGTACTGTAGTACTATATTAGTCCTGTGGTACTAAGTTAATAGTGTGGTACTATGTTAATACTGTGGTACTATGTTAGTACTGTGGTACTATATTAGTACTGTGGTACATGTTAGTACTGTAGTACTATATTAGTACTGTGGTACATGTTAGTACTGTAGTACTATATTAGTACTGTGGTACATGTTAGTACTGTAGTACTATATTAGTACTGTGGTACTAAGTTAATAGTGTGGTACTATGTTAATACTGTGGTACTATGTTAGTACTGTGGTACTATATTAGTACTGTGGTACTAAGTTAATAGTGTGGTACTATGTTAATACTGTGGTACTATGTTAGTACTGTGGTACTATATTAGTCCTGTGGTACTAAGTTAATAGTGTGGTACTATGTTAATACTGTGGTACTATGTTAGTACTGTGGTACTATATTAGTACTGTGGTACATGTTAGTACTGTAGTACTATATTAGTACTGTGGTACATGTTAGTACTGTAGTACTATATTAGTACTGTGGTACATGTTAGTACTGTAGTACTATATTAGTACTGTGGTACATGTTAGTACTGTGGTACAATGTTAGTGCAGTGTGTACATTAACTCACTATCACACTGAAGTTGTGTCTTGATAGTGAACTGGTCCTGTGTGCTGTTAGTGGAGGAGTTGGTGTGGAAGCGGCCGTAGCTGTACTGAGCGATCACCTCATCTCTGATCTGCTGGAACGCTCTGCTGATGTTGAGAGCTTCCTCCTGGAAGCCCACCTTCTCCTCCTAAAGACCCAGGAGGAGAGAACCATCTCTCTATCCAGCTAACCATCCATTCCTCCCTCCCTCCATCCATCCATCCATCCATCATCTATCCCTCCCTCCCTCCCTCCATCATCTCTCTCTCTCTCTCTCTCTCTCTCTCTCTCTCTCTCTCTCTCTCAATCTAACTATCTATGTCTATCTATGTCTCTTCCTTCCATTTATCTATCTGCAATCATTATTATCTTTCCATCTATCCCTCATGTATCCCTCTATCTCTCCCCCTCTCTATCACCAGTGATCCAGACAGAACCAGATCGCACCAGTCAGCTAGCGACCTCTCCTTCCACTCTGCTGCCTTGGAATCCACCGCCGGTCCCTGGACTCCCGCCTCCCTCCCTCCATCAATCATCCCTCCCTCCCTCCCTCCCTCCCTCCCTCCCTCCCTCTCTCTCTCTCTCTCTCTCTCCTCTCTCTCTCTCTCTCTCTCTCTCTCTCTCTCTCTCTCTCCCTCTCTCTCTCTCCTACCATGACCTGCTGGCTAATAGAGATGAGGGGCTCCACGGTGGACCTCCAGAGCAGCCTGCTGTGGTTCATCTGGAGGTCCAGGTTACAGCCCAGAGACAGGGCCACACTCTGCACGTTCCTCTGGATGTTGGACAGCGGCCCTGGAGGGTTTAAGATAAGGCAA